>WAAF01012283.1:9890-33710 GCA_013400475.1 Tricholaema leucomelas
TATACTGTAAATCTCTGCTTGTAAATTGTGCCAGCTGTAAATATAAGCTTCATTCAAATTTCCAGGGCCGACTGAGTCTAGTCTGGGTGATTTCTAAAGTGGGGGTGGGGGGGTGGGGGACACCCAAACCATCACATACAGAGACCAAAATCTGTCACAGGGGACAAACTGGTCACCCCTGGATATTGTGATTTCGTTATTCAAATCCCATAATCCTGCAAACACTTTAAAAGTAAGCAGCAAGGTCAGTTCTTCTCTTTTCTCCCTCCTCCTTTCAGCTCTCCGGAGGGATCCTTATCTGGGTAACTATGTAGGCGTACCCTGTGGGCTGTGGCATTCAAGGATGTAGGCTGCAGTGAATCCAGCTTGGGGCCTGATTGGGAGACAATGGGGGATGGGAGAAAGCAAGCATTGACCTTTTGGTGATTTTGGTTTGGTTGGGGAGAAGGGTTTGGGGCAATTCTTATGTATCCTGTACCTGTATTAGGGGAGAAAATGAGCATTGAGGTGTTCAGGAAAAGACTGCCTGAGGCACTTAGTGCCATGGTCTGGTTGACTGGATAGGGCTGGGTGCTAGGTTGGACTGGATGATCTTGGAGGTCTCTTCCAACCTGGTTGATGCTATGATGTTTTGATGATTTTGGTTTGGTTGGGGGAAAGTTTTGGGGCAATTCTTATGCATCCTGTGCCTGTATTAGGGGAGAAATGAGCATTGACCTTTTGGTGATTTTGGTTTGGTTGGGGGAAGGGTTTGGGGCAATTCTTATGCATCCTGTGCCTGCATTAGGGGAGAAATGAGCATTGACCTTTTGGTGATTTTGGTTTGGTTGTGGGGAAGGGCTTGGGGCAATTCTTATGTGTCCTGTACCTGCATTAGGGGAGAAAATGAGCATTGACCTTTTGGTGATTTTGGTTTGGTTGGGGGAAGGGTTTGGGGCAATTCTTATGCATCCTGTGCCTGTATTAGGGGAGAAAATGAGCATTGACCTTTTGGTGATTTTGGTTTGGTTGTGGGGAAGGGTTTGGGGCAATTCTTATGTGTCCTGTATCTGTATTGGGTGTTCTTTCTGTTTTCTTCTCCAATTCAGTCAGAGTGTTATTATTTTACTGCCTTTTTTCCTTGGGAAAAACCTACACCGACCTGTCAGCAGCTTCTTTGTGTTTAGAGGAATGCAGAGACCTCTGCAGATTGCAACTGCAGAAGAGTGAGTTCTACCTGAGTTTATTCAGTTTCCCATTTCCTAAATAGACCCTGTTGTTCTCATACAAAAGAGAAATCCCTCTTTTGCTGCCAGTGCTTTCCCTCCTTACTCTATTTATGCCATATGGATACTTCCTCTACAAATGTAATTTAGGTTTTCCAGAACATTCCATCGTTTTTACGCAGAATGAGTCTTAACAGCTTTTGTCTGAACAGTGAACGGAACACTTAAACCCCTCACAGAAGCCACAATTGGAAAGATACTATAGCAGGAATATCAATTTCCTTTTATCAGTGCTAGTAATTCTTATGCTTAAAAAATCAGCCCAAATAAGCTAATCAAACTATTTTCCCAGTCACTGCTAAGCCGCTGAGATGTCAAGACCTCATGGTTCTTCTCAGCAAGTTTGCAGATGACACCAAGCTGTGTGGCACAGTTGACTTGCTGGAGGGCAGGGATGGCATCCAGAGGGACCTGGACAGGCTGCAGAGGTGGGACCAGGCCAACCTCATGACGTTTAACAAGGACAAGTGTAAGGTCCTGCACCTGGGTCGGTGCAATCCCAGGCACAGATACAGGCTGGGTGGGGAATGGCTGAGAGCAGCCCTGAGGAGAAGGACCTGGGGGTCTGGGTTGATGAAAAGCTCAACATGAGCCTGCAGTGTGCACATGCAGCCCAGACAGCAACCCTGTGCTGGGCTGCAGCAAGAGCAGTGTGGGCAGCAGGGCAAGGGAGGGGATTCTCCCCCTTTACTCTGCTCTCCTCAGACCCCACCTGGAGTACTGTGTGCAGTTCTGGAGCCCCCAACACAAGAAGGACATGGAACTGCTGGAGCGGGTCCAGAGGAGAGCCACGAAGATGCTCAGAGGGCTGCAGCAGCTCTGCTATGAGGACAGGCTGAGAGAGTTGGGGCTCTGCAGCCTGGAGAAGAGAAGGCTTCGAGGAGACCTTAGAGTGGCTTTGCAGTATCTGAAGGGAGCCTACAGGAAGGCTGGGGAGGGACTACTGACAAGGTCTGGTAATGTCAGGACGAGGGGGAATGGGTTTAAGCTGGAGGAGGGGAGATTTAGACTGGATGTTAGGAGGAAGTTCTTTACAGTGAGGGTGGTAAGACACTGGCACAGGTTGCCCAGGGAGGTTGTGGCTGCTTCCTCCCTGGAGGTGTTTAAGGCCAGGCTGGATGAGGCCTTGAGCAGCCTGCTCTAGTAGGAGGTGTCCCTGCCTATGGCAGGGGGTTGGAGCTGGATGATCCTTGAGGTCCCTTCCAACCTAAACCATTCTATGATTCTATGATTCTCAACACTTCTCTTAGGATCAGTACTCCTGAGTGCTACACAATCACAGTAATTCTCACAGATTTGCTGGGGTTTTCCCCACCAAAATGACTCTGAGTCTATGTCAGTTTCCATCTCTGCACACCAACCTGCATGCTATAAGCACAGGTTTTACACTGTACAGAGAAATTGACAGCCCTTAGACACTCTGCTCTTCCCAAGGTTTCTGAGACTCTTCATTATGCTGTTAGAGGATGAGACTACTTCCTTTTTAATGCCTGACTTCTCCTACCACCAAGGGCAAGGAAAAATGGAAGAGTAGTGGAGCTTGAATCTCTTTCAGGTAATGTAAGAGCTCTGGTGATCCACCTTACAAACAGACAAGCCCTTTTCCATCCATCTAAAAGCAACAAGAAACAGAAAACACTGTGCATACATGGAATCACTCCAAGGCCCCAAATTAAGGCTGCTCTAACTGCATGTTGCTTTATTCCAGTGGTTAATGCCACAGGACCTACTTTTACTAAAGGAGAGCTGCAATTTGTCACCATGGTGCTCACTTTGCTGCTTTTAACTAAAATATCTCTTGCTAAAGCTGCCATACAGATCTGCTTTTCGTTAGTAGCAGTGAAAGAGGGGATGGGGACACATTCAAAGTTTTCAGAACACAAGAGCTACTTTAACTATATGTTAAAGCCCACTTAAAGCTTGCTAGGTCCAACCTCAGTTATTGGGAAGTATCAGCTGCTGCACTAAAAACGTGGTGAGAGCAAAGGGAGGGAAGTATTTAACGGCTCTGGAACTTTCCCAATTGAACAACACAGAACTGCAGTGCAAGCAAATGAAAAAACCCTGAGCACAGGAACAGCCCAGACTTTGCAGTTAAGTAGGACATATGCACACTGAAACAAACGGGGTCTGTGTGCTCCTGCAGTTGCACAAACCAAGGAACAGGGTCAGCTGTTTACAACTGAAATACCCAGACCATACTTGCAAGAGTTTTAACTGCACTGCTTGCATTGATCAAACACAAGAAACAGGAAATGTACTGTTGAAATGAAGTGAGGCTTCCCACTTCCACTTTCTAGTGCACCTGTCTAATATACTTCACATTACTTGAGTTACTTAGGGTGCTGAGACACTGCCACAGTTTGCCCAGGGAGGTTGTGGATGCCCCCTCCCTGGAGCTGTTCAAGGCCAGGTGTGCTAGTTTGAGCCTAGCTAGAATGTTTTGGTGAGAAGGACTAGATCATAGGCTGTGAAATGAAAACAATGGTGAGGTCTACTTCCCTCACAGCCTTGCTGAGATGTGTAAAGAAGAAAAGCAAAACAAAAAATAAAGTCACTTCACTTGCTCACTTTGCTCTGGGCTATGCTCTCAGCTCTTTGCCTGCTGGGGAGCTGAGGCTGCTGGCTGAACTCCATCTTGCTTTCTAACCTCACCCTCCATTTGCTTTGGCGGATCCACCTTGCTTCTTAATCCCTTTGGCCAAACCTCCATTCTTCCTTGGGACTGGGGTAAGGTTGAGAGGGGTAGAGGGAAGGTGAGGGGGTGGTTGAGAGCCCCTCCTGGGGACTCAGATTGCTGGGAGGGGAGTTGTGTCTGTGTTACCTTTTTACCTTGTCTATTTCTGTCTATAACTGTATACACTGTAAATCTCTGCTTGTACATTGTGCCAGCTGTAAATACAAAGCTTCATTCGTATCTCCAGAGCTGGCTCAGTCTAGTCTGGGTGATTTCTAAAGTGTGGAGGGGTGGGGGACACCCAAACCACCACACCCTGGCAAACCCCCTTGAATTTTCCCCCGACCCAAAAACTAAATCTATACTCCTCAGTGCTCCAATTCTCCCCCCCACCAATGCCTTGGCTATCCACAACCCTCTGGAGCCCCCAAAACAGGCCTACTGCTTACATGTTCTTCCTGATACAGTGGCTCCCACCAGACACAGGGCAGGAGGAGGAAAGGAGAGCGAGCTGGTCTTGTTGTGAGTTTATAAAGAGATAGCAGAATTAAGGGATTGAATAGCAAATAACAATCTTCTAGTCCCCAGAAGATTTTTTAACCCTGTAATTCTCGACCTGGGACACTGTTCTTTTCCACTCAGCAGAGATCAGGAGACATCTTCACAACCTTTCTTTTTTTTAACATTAATTCAAAACCAGTTCCATGTGCTGGGTTAGCAAACCTGGAGCGTGAACTTGTCTGATTTTCACAACGCTGACACAACACAGGGGAACATATCATAGAATTCTGACAGTGGGAAAAGACCTTTAAGATCATCAAGTCCAACCATCAGCCCAACACCACGGTGGCCATTAAACCACATCCCAAAGTGCCACATCTACATGGTTTTTGGACACCTAATGCTCTCTCACTGTCTCAGTTTAGGGCCACGAGCTACCCAGGGACTGGACACCTACTCCTTTTGAGGAATAAGAATGAAGATACTGCACACTGATTGGAAGTTTAAAAGCAGATTCTATTTAGAAGCACATATATGCAAAAGGCAGTCAAGTAGAATGAATACACCCACAAGCTAAGCCAGGTCTATTGGACTAGAACCTTTTAGAATCCTCCACCCCTTCCACCTTCAGCAGGCCTGAAAGTAGGTTGAAACTGTCCTCCCTGTCTTAGGCCTACAAGGCCTCAGCAGGCTGCATGACACAGCTCAGAAGTCCCTGCCAGGAGCCATCTCCCCACACAAACCACGAGATAAGAAGGGATGCTGCTCTGCCTGGAGAAAAGAAGTGAAGGGAGGAAAGGCAGGGAGAAGAGAGTGATATCAGCCAGGCACTGCCTTATAAGCTAGGATACCAGAAGCAGAATAGAATAACAGTATCACAATATCCTGGGACGACCAGGTCCATCCTCTGGGACAGGAGTTTGTCTCTGTAGTTTTCTTAAGGGAACCTACACCCTCCAAACTACCACATTCCACCCCTTCATTCCATTTCCTCTATTGAGCATCTTGTCAAGTAAGAACAATTCCTATAGATGACCTGTGGCAGACTATCCTTCATCTGGACGTTCCCTCGCTATCGCGTTTCAGACACAACCAGCCAGGACATCTCACAGTTGGGTTATTCCAAGAACTAGCACCATCTTTGCCCACTCACCCAAAACTGGAAAGAATGACAGTTAGTACCACAGCTGTTAGCTAGTCCCTCATTTTACAGGCAGCTCTCCGAATGCAGAAATCTCAGTGATGATTAAAACAAAGTTCAGCCATCTGCACGGCACAGCAAGGGCCCTCAGGCCTTCTCCTGGGGGTCTGCCGGAGATTGACAGCTTCATAAATGCTGAAAACTAAGCGTTCACGAAAGGGCTTTTTCTGTATCTGTCATGTAACAGCTGTCAGTCTGAGGGAGCAGATTTGATACAATGCAGACGTGGTAGAGACAGTCCCTGCCCTGCTATTCTAACAGCTTTATTGGTAACATCAGCATCTTAATGCAAGATAGGACGTTTTGGTCCCAGCAGTAACAATGTGCATCCATGTAACAGGTACAGCGTAAAAATCACTCTGCTCTATTTTTAGGCACTATACTGCTTTTATAGGGTCTGATCCTGACTTCAATCTACAAGGGGCATTCTGCTAAACATAACAGTGGCATTCAATACAACTCCAGTTTCTTTAGTTCTATTAAAATGCAAATATTTACTTTTCTGCATACCAAATTAGAGGTCCATTAGCAAGGCAAATTTTGTCAGTGCCTTCAACACGCCTTTGAGGAATAAGATGCATAAATTACACTACCCCGAGCAGCTGCAAATTGCACTGCTTTCAGGAGTACAACAGTTACTCATGCACATTTTCTCCTGCACTTTCAACCTTATTCTGCTCTTATCTCTGATGTTTTGATACAGCAAGGGCATATGTTTACATAGCCCTGCTGTAAAGTAAGAGGTCATCTATTACAGGGTGATACCTTGTTTGCCACTTGGATTATTGAATAAACATTTAAAATATGAGATTCACAGCAAAACACAGTGAGATAACCTGGAGTACTTTTATACATAAATATTTTCATGAGTAATAATTTAATGAGTTTCAAAAGATGTTTAGATTTCCATCAGGCATCATGCTAGCAAATCTTACTTTCACTCTGGATTAAAAGGGGAAGTAAGGATCAACTGTCCTGGGGTACCCCAAATTCCTTTCTTCTCCTTCCCGCTTCGCAGGTTTGAATGGGAGAAGAAGGCATGAAAACTGCTTTCCCCTCCCTGCCCTGAGGGCTTGAAGGGGGAAGAGCAAAAAGAGACTTTTGGCACGTGGGCCAACCCATGTGGAAGCCCACGCTGGAATCAGGCTGGTGGTTGGCTGGGTTTTTGCTCCCAGTATAAATAGTAAATGGACACTTTGTCTAGAAGAGCATAAATAGAGCAAGGGAGAATGGGGGAACATTCCCACCTTGAGAGTTCCCCGACTTGGCAAAGCTCCTGATAGAGTGCCTGACAGGAGAGGTTCCTGCCGTGACTGGACCATCCTCGCTTTTGGACGGCTCCTACATTTTTGTACAGCTCTTGGTTTTACCCTGTCCCCACTTTTGGACAGCTCCTACCTTTTTGCATGGCTCTTGTTTTTACCCCATCCCTGCTTTTGGACAGTTCTCCCCACTTTGCACCCTTTTGTGCAAACTTGTAGGCTTGGCAAGCCCTGGGGTCCTTCGAGTGAGCCACAAATGATGTTTGGACCGGACCCTCTTGGACCATATCAGCAGCCAGCTTCCTGGCTGCCTCCCAGACTGAGGGACACTGGCAGTTTTGGCTCTCCCCTGACACTGTGAAGGCAGCATTGTTCCACAATCATCCCACTCATGGAAGAAGTGCTCAAGACATTTCTGAGTTTGGTGGCTCTGCCACTCGCCTCGGGCTTCTGCTGCGTGGACATACACATTGGATATTGCCTGCAGTGTCAGGAGGCTGCTTCCGCAGAGGAACCCAGTAAGGGATCAATGCCAAATGCCTATCTCACCTCTGTGAGGAAGACCTGCTGTTCCCTTGCTCAGCCTGATTGATAGTGGGGTAAAGCTGTGCTTTGAGCTTAGCCTTTTCCACTTCCTGACTTCCTAAATCTCTACATGTGTCTACAATACCCTTTCTTTTTGGTGAAATTCCTGATCAAACTGAATCTGCCAATAAACTAAACTAATTTTTGTATATAGTTCCAGGAAAATAAAATAATTCTATGTTTATAATTCCTGACTCAGCCACATTAATTCCCTGCCCCCATGACACCAATATGTGACTGAGTCAAATTTGAACTCTTTCTCTTGCAATAGTTTTGTAACTTTTCTCCTAATGATGTGCTCAGTCGGTAGAGCATGAGACTCTTAATCTCAGGGTCGTGGGTTCGAGCCCCACGTTGGGCACCGAGTTTATTGTCTGAGGTTCTAATTTAAATTCCCAGAGACTCCAATAATTTTGATAGAACCAATGACAATTTATATTAATTGCCCTTCCCTCTCCCCTCCCTCCTTCCCCAAAGAAAGGAATTGGAAGTGAGAGGAAAAGGTAAGCCCACCCAAATAAATCAGTCCCACTCGATTTGGAAGTTAAAAAGGAAAAGATTAACAATAACTTAAAAAGGGTATCAAAGGTAGGGAGGTTACAAAAGGTGTAGGGAAGGAAGAGTAACAAATACAAAAAGGTATGAATGCGACCCGAGTTTGTGATGGTGGTGACCACGTGTGTGGAGAGATGCAGGGAGAGCTGGAGTGTGGTCCCAAGAGGGCTGGGGAGTGGTCGAGAGAGAGAGTGCCAGAGAGAGAGACAGGAAGTCCCCCTGCTTTTAAGGGACAGGAAGGGGGAGTGGGTTAACCATCACCTGGGGGTGTCCAGACCCACCCCTGGGGAGGGGTCAGGACCACCTGAGGTCAGGTTTCGAGTTCAGGGACACTCCCCCTGGAGTGTTAACCGTATACACAGGAAAATAAAATAATTCTATGTTTATAATTCCTGACTCAGCCATATTAATTCCCTTCCCCCATGACACCAACATCTGACTGAGTCAAATTTGAACTCTTTCTCTTGCAATAGTTTTGTAACTTTTCTCCTTATGATGTGCCCCTGCTCTGAACACTCGGTGTAGGCACAGCAGGATATGTCTTTTCATTATCCCTAGGTAAGCACAGAGATAGCCTTAGCTAGCGATTGCTAAAAGTTACAACCTTTATGTTCTAACTTTTGAAAAGTGCTGAATTCAGGAACTTGTACATTTGACTAAAAATAGTGCTGGCACAATGCACACAACAAATGAGTGTCAGGAGTGAATTAATTGCCTGCCAGAAATAACACACTTCTTCTAAGTTCTGATCTACAGGACTTTCTTTCCAGTTGCAAGGACACAACACAAGGGATTATGTTTAGTATTTTTACTGCAGTAGAAATATCTTTCAGTAAATATAAACTCGGTATATTTATAACCAAAGGGTGAAAAAGAGATGCACTACCTCTATTCAAGCAACAATAACTGGGTTGTTTGTGCAGAAAGTATAAAAACTGCCAGTTCTTTGGTCCCAATTTTAATGTCAGTTCTGCAAAATACCTTCTGTGTCAAGTTCCACTCCCTGATGAAATTAAAACTATGTGGGTGGCCAAGAGATTAATTGAACAAGGCACACCCCTGTTTTATCCCATCCCACACTTCACAGATAATAAATGTAACAAAAGAGAAGGCAAAAATCATCATTGAATGGTTTAGATTGACCTTAAAGACCATCTAGTTTGAAGCTCTCTTCCACTAGACCAAGTTGCTGAAGGCCCCATACAACTTGGCTTTGAGCAAGTTGTATTGTGCAAATTTGAACAAGTTGCTCCCTTCTGGGGAGGAGGCATCCACAACCTCCCTGGGCAACCTGTTTCTGCATCTCACCACCCTTACTGGAAAGAATTTCTTCCTAATGTCCAGTATTAATCTCTTCTCTTCCAGATTCAACCCATTCCCCTTCATCCTGTCACAACAAGCCCTTGTAAAATGTCCCTCTCCAGCTCTCTTACAGACCCCCTTCAGGTACTGGAAGGCTGGTCTAAGGTCTCCCTGGAACGTTCTCTTCTCCAGGCTGAACAGTCCCAAATCTTGCAGCCTGTCCTGATAGGGGAGGTGTTTCAGCCCTCTGATCATCTTCATGGCTCTCCTCTGGACCTGCTCCAATAGTTCAACTCAATGCCCTTTAAAGACTTCGGAGAGTGAAGAAGAGAACTATCCATAGATGACCTGTAGATGAATTTCCCATTGGAGTGCAAAGAGGGAGCTCAGCAACAAAGCAACCAAAGGCCTAAGTTCTGTCTACATTGTGAATTATCAGAAGATTCAGGGGAAATCCTTATATCACTTCCATTTCTGGATGCAAACAAAACCTCTACCAAGTGTGAATCATTATGAACATGTTAAATCCATTCTCTTTGAGGCAAAATGCAGAACACAATTAAACCAACACAGTGCCTATAATACTCCAGTGAAAAACATTTGACTTGCTTTTTCCTCTATCTGCTCTTCCCCTGTCAAGTTACATTTTTCTTCCTTTCACTTGTACAACACAAAGGTACCCCTGCTGTTTACTGTGCTAGTTCGAGCCTAGCTAGCATGTTTTGGTGAGAAGAACTAGATGAGAGGCTGAGAAATGAAAACAATGGTGAGGTCTACTTCCCTCACAGTCTTGCTGAGATGGGTAGCAAGGAAAAGCAAAACATTAGATAAGGTCACTTCCACTCTGCACTTCGTGCTGGGCTGTCCTCTTTGCCTGCTGGGGAGAAGCTNTACACCAACAGCAGACTTAAAATTTAGCTCATGCCCCTTTTGCCTAACAACAGATGATGACCAAAATAGTCTACAAAGAGCTCATCCCTAAGTTCTAATTTCCATAAACTAAAAATTGAGCCCTGAAGCAGGCTGCCCAGAGAGGTTGTGGAGCCTCTTGCTCTGGAGACTTTCAAGATCTGCCTGGATATGCTCCTGAGTGACCTGCCCCAGGTGATCCTGCTCTGGGCAGGAGTATTGATTTCTGAAGGTCCTTTACAACCCCTACCATTCTATGATTCCAATACATTTTTAGTTATCTTCAGATTTTATCCTGAGCATAAAAAAAGTTCATCATTCCCAATATAAAAACACCTTGTCAAAGCCACTCCAAAGGCCAGAAGAAAGGTAGTATTTTCACATGGAGTATCTTTTTAATGAGTAATTAATTACTTCACAGAACAATAGAATCATAGAATCATTTTGGCTAGAAAAGACCTCTAAATTGACTCCAGCTGTCATCACAACGGCCATTAAACTGTGTCCCACATTACCATGCCTACATGCTTCTTGAACACCTCCAGAGACAGTGACTGCACTTCCCCCTTGGGCGACCTATTGCAGTGTCTGACCACTGTTCCAATAAAAAATATTTCCTACTATCCAACCTAAATCTCTCCTGGCACAACTTAAGGCCACTTCCTCTCATTCTATCACCTGATACTAGGGAGAAGAGACTGATCCTCACCTCATTCCAGCCTCCTTTCAGGAGGTAGAAGCAATGAGGTCTCCCCTCAGCCTCCAGACAAAACAGTCCCAGTACCCTCAGCCACTCCTCATAAGATTTGTTCTCTACACCTTTCACCAGCTTTGCTGCCCTTCTGTGCTAGTTTGAAGCTAGCTAGAATGTTTTGGTGAGAAGAATTAGATCACAGACTGAGAAATGAAAACAATGGTGAGGTCTACTTCACTCACAGTTTTGCTGAGATGTGTAAAGAAGAAAAGCAAAACAAAGATAAAGTCACTTTGCTCTGCACTTCGCTTGGGCACTTCACTCTGGGCTGAGGCTGCTGGCTGGACTCCATCTTGCTTTCCAACCTCACCCTCCATTTGCTTTGCTGATTCATCTTTGCTTCTTAATCCTCTTGGCCAAACCTCCATTCTTCCTTGGGACTGAGGTAAGGTTGAGAGGGGTAGGGGGAAGGTGAGGGGGTGGTTGAGAGCCCCTCCTGGGGACTCAGGTTTCTGGGAGGGGAGTTGTGTTTCTGTATTACCTTTTTTACCTTGTCTATTTCTGTCTATAACTGTATACACTGTAAATCTCTGCTTGTCTATTGTGCCAGCTGTAAATATAAGCTTCATTCATATTTCCAGAGCTGACTGAGTCTAGTCTGGGTGATTTCTAAAGTGTGGGGGGGCAGGGGACACCCAAACCACCACACCTTCCCTGGACATGCTCCAGCACCTCGATGCCTTTCTTGCAGTGAGAGGTCCAAAACCAAACACAGTATTCAAGGTGTGACCTTGCCAGTCATGAGTGGCAGGGGTTGGCATGGATGTCCAGAGGTCATCTAGTCCAATCTGCTACAGATTCACCCAGATCAGACTGCACAGCAACAAGTCCATGTGGGTTTTGAAATTCTCCAGAGAAGGTTTCACAACCTCTCTGGACAGTCTGTTCCAGTGCTCCAGCACCCTCAATGGAAAGAAGTTTTTCCTTCAGTTAAACCTCCTGCATTCTAGTTTGCGTTCATTGCCCCCCACCAGTTTTGTGTCTGACCCACACTAAAAGTCCAAGGGACTTAAAGATGTCATAAGTCATTTCAAATCAAAAAGAACTTGAATGAATGTAGAGATGAGAATGAGAGATGTTGCAATTACAGGCCAAGTCCTAACCAACAGAAAGCGTACAGTGAGAGGCACATTTCCACCCTACAGGATCTGCAGATCTAATCAATGCTTTAGAAACAGCAACAGCCTTTATTTGGGTGCCTGCATGCAAGCTCCAGAATTACTTCTGGTGCAGCTTAGGGGTTAATTGTGTGCAGATATAGAGCAGGGGGGTGTAGCTCATTCTCACGATGATGTTGACAAAGATCTATCTTTGGGCTCCTCAATTCAAAGGAGATGTTGAGGTGCTGGAAGGTGTCCAGACAAGGGTGACAAAGCTGGTGAGGGGCCTGGAACACAAACCCTATGAGGAGAGGCTGAGGGAGCTGGGGGTGTGCAGCCTGGAGAAGAGGAGGCTCAGGGCAGACCTCATTGCTGTCTACAACTACCTGAAGGGAGGTTGTAGCCAGGTGGGGTTGGTCTCTTCTGCCAGGCAACCAGCAACAGAACAAGGGGACACAGTCTCAAGTTGTGCCAGGGCAGGTCTAGGCTGGATGTTAGGAGGAAGTTGTTGGCAGAGAGAGTGATTGGCATTGGAATGGGCTGCCCAGGGAGGTGCTGGAGTCACTGTCCCTGGAGGTGTTCAAGCAAAGCCTGGATGAGGCACTTAGTGCCATGGTCTGGTTGACTGGACAGGGCTGGGTGCTAGGTTGGCCTGCATGAGTTTGGAGATCTCTTCCAACCTGGTTGACTCTGTGATTTTATGATTCTATGATTCTTCATATTGTTTATTAGTGTTTCTCCAGAGCAAGCATCACGATTCCCTAGGCACACAACACAACACAACTCTGTTTCCAACAGTCAGCAACCGAACTACAGTAGTTTGACTCCCACTCCAGACTGAGCTGGATTCAAACAGCCACTGCAGAGATGAAAGACTATGTGCAATTATAATTCAAAGCACTGCCTCAAAAACAGCAAACATATTTTTAGGTTCAATTTAAAAGGGAAGATTCTAACTATGCCTACTAACAAGAAAACTAAGCAGCACCCTGAGAAAAAAAGACTTCCATCATGAGATCAGCTGCATGACCTTTTCTTTCCTGATATTTACACCTCTTGTGAACCTACACCAATGCTCTTCATGTTTATTACCATGAGGTTTTTGCAGCTCCTGGCACAATAAGGCAGCATTCTTTAACTGGCTCTGGAAGCATTGCTGTAACACCCAACAGTAACAAAAACACCATAGAAAAGGAAAGACAATCCTTGCTGAAAGGCATCTCTTGCCAAAGCCCCACAAAGATCAAAGTATTCAGCTAAAGACATTAAAAAAGAATGCAAAACTCATGGACTGGTAAATATAAGACAACAGATTATCTGCCTAAAGACAACAACAGCAGTGTTTTCTTCTGTAAAGAAGACAAAGGAATAGCCTGAAAGCATCCTTTTGAAGGTACTGCTAGAGAGCAGCCCTGTGGAGAGGGACCTGGGGGTCCTGGTGGATACCAAGTTGACCATGGCAGAGCAATGTGCCCTTGTGGCCAAGAAGGCCAATGGAATCCTGGGGTGTATTAGGAGGAGTGTGTCCAGCAGATCAAGGGAGGTTCTCCTCCCCCTCTACTCTGCCCTGCTGAGACCTCATCTTGAATACTGTGTTCAGTTTTGGGCTCCCCAGTTGAAGAGGGACAGGGATCTGCTGGAGAGGGTACAGCGGAGGCCTATGAGGATGATGAGGGGACTGGAGGACATGGCTGATGAGGAGAGGCTGAGGGACCTGGGGCTGTTTAGTCTGGAGAAAAGAAGACTGAGAGGGGATTTGATAAATGTTTCTAAGTATCTGAAGGCTGCCAGGAGTGGGGGGACAGGCTCTGCTCACTGCTCCCTGGGATAGGACAAGGAGCAATGGGTGTAAGTTGCAGCACAGGAGGTTCTGCCTCAACACAAGGGGGAACTTCTTTACTGTAAGGGTCACAGAGCACTGGCACAGGCTGCCCAGAGCGGTTGTGGAGTCTCCTCCTCTGGAGCCTTTCAAGGCCTGTCTGGATGTGTTCCTGTGTGATCTGTGTTAGATAGGATTGTCCTGCTCTGGCAGGGGGCTTGGACACCATGATCTCCTTGGGTCCCTTCCAACCACTAACATCCTGTGATCCTGTGATCCTGTACTGAAGACAGTTTTCAAATGGAAGGAGTTTTAATACTATAATGTTAATTCAGAGTATCTCAGTAGTCCCAAGAACAGATATGTTTAAACCTCTGAAAAAGGTTTACTGAACAACTGCTTCATATTCATATTGTTTATCAGGCCAGTTAAGAGAGAGTTCAGATCTTCTAACCCACTCTATTCTATGATCTTGCTACAGCTATGCAGTGCAATTTGATCAAAAGGCATCCTGATTTCTTGGAACTATGTACTAGCCACCTTTCTTCATGACAGTGTCCTCTCCAAACCCAAAAGGAAGGCAGTAAATGACTTTTCTAAGAACTAAAACATTATTAGCTCAGAAGAAGTGGTAAGAAAGGCTTAAAACATTATTAGCTCAAATGAAGTGCTAAGAAAGGCAGGCATAGAATTAGCAAATCAAACCCTTGCATCTGGAGACCATAGAGTGGCTTTCCAGTATCTGAAGGGAGCCTACAGGAAGGCTGGGGAGGGACTATTGACAAGGTCTGGGAATGTCAGGACGAGGGGGAATGGGTTTGAACTGGCAGAGGTGAGATTTAGACTGGATGTTAGGAGGAAGTTCTTTACAGTGAGGGTGGTGAGACACTGGCACAGGTTGCCCAGGGAGGCTGTGGCTGCTTCCTCCCTGGAGGCGTTTAAGGCCAGGCTGGATGAGGCCTTGAGCAGCCTGCTCTAGTGGGAGGTGTCCCTGCCTATGGCAGGGGGTTGGAGCTGGATGATCCTTGAGGTCCCTTCCAACCTAAACCACTCTATGATTCTATGATCTCTTCCCTGCGTTCTACTCAGTTTGACCCTTGTGGTTTCTCTGAAGTTTCACTGAAATTCTACACAGCTGTGTAGATTTGGCCATAACTACCAAGAATCCATTACATGTTTTTTATCTACAAGGTGCCTAACATCATAGAGTCATAGAATTGTTTTGGTTGGCAAAGACCTGTAAGATTGTGGACTCCAACCATTATCTGACCCAACCAAGTCTGGTGCTAAACTATGTCTGTTAGCACCACATCTCTGCCTCTTTTAGACACCTCNACTCTATGATTCTATGATTCTATGATCTCTTCCCTGCATTCTACTCAGTTTGACCCTTGTGGTTTCTCTGAAGTTTCACTGAAATTCTACACAGCTGTGTAGATTTGGCCATAACTACCAAGAATCCATTACATGTTTTTTATCTACAAGGTGCCTAACATCATAGAGTCATAGAATTGTTTTGGTTGGCAAAGACCTGTAAGATTGTGGACTCCAACCATTATCTGACCCAACCAAGTCTGGTGCTAAACTATGTCTGTTAGCACCACATCTCTGCCTCTTTTAGACACCTCCAGTGATCCAAGCATCTCCCTGGGGAGCCTGGGTTTGACAACTCTTTCAGTGAAGAAACAAACCTAAACCTCCCCTGCTAAAACATAATGGCTCCTCTTATAGAATCATAGAATCATAGAATGGTTTAGGTTGGAAGGGACCTCAAGGATCATCCAGCTCCAACCCCCTGCCATAGGCAGGGACACCTCCCACTAGATCAGGCTGCTCAAGGCCTCATCCAGCCTGGCCTTAAACACCTCCAGGGAGGAAGCAGCCACAACCTCCCTGGGCAACCTGTGCCAGTGTCTTACCACCCTCACTGTAAAGAACTTCTTCCTAACATCCAGTCTAAATCTCCCCTCTGCCAGTTCAAACCCATTCCCCCTTGCCCTGACATTCCCAGACCTTGTCAATAGTCCCTCCCCAGCCTTCCTGTAGGCTCCCTTCAGATACTGCAAAGCCACTCTAAGGTCTCCTCGAAGCCTTCTCTTCTCCAGGCTGCAGAGCCCCAACTCTCTCAGCCTGTCCTCATAGCAGAGCTGCTGCAGCCCTCTGAGCATCTTCGTGGCTCTCCTCTGGACTGGCTCCAGCAGTTCCATGTCCTTCTTGTGCTGGGGGCTCCAGAACTGCACACAGTACTCCAGGTGGGGTCTGAGGAGAGCAGAGTAAAGGGGGAGAATCCCCTCCCTTGCCCTGCTGCCCACACTGCTCTTGCTGCAGCCCAGCACAGGGTTGCTGTCTGGGCTGCATGTGCACACTGCAGGCTCATGTTGAGCTTTTCATCACCCCAGACCCCCAGGTCCTTTTCCTGAGGGCTGCTCTCAGCCATTCCCCACCCAGCCTGTATCTGTGCCTGGGATTGCACCCACCCAGGTGCAGGACCTTACACTTGGCCTTGTTAAACGTCATGAGGTTGGCCTGGGCCCACCTCTGCAGCCTGTCCAGGTCCCTCTGGATGGCATCCCTGCCCTCCAGCAAGTCAGCTGTGCCACACAGCTTGGTGTCATCTGCAAACTTGCTGAGGGTGCACTCAATTCCTCTGTCCATGTCACTGACAAAGATGTTAAAGAGCACTGGTCCCAGCACTGACCCCTGAGGAACTGTTGTCCTGTTGCTTGTTACCAGGGAGAAGAGACCAACATGCACCTCACTCCAATCACCTTTCAGAGAGTTGTAGAGATTGAGAAGGTCTCCCCTCGGCCTCCTTTCTCCAGACTATGAGAATTTCAAATCCAAATCTTTGAGATTCTGGAAATATTCTTTTAAATGCACAGTATCTACTGAAACACTTTTTACACACAGCAATGCCTGCTCGGGTACAAGCTTTTGTGTCACAGTGAGTCACAGGGAGATGCTGAGTAACTACCTGGATACCTGCAGTATGCTTGGCATACACAGAATCCTATATTGATTCTTCAGCAGTTATCCACATTGTCTCAATTAGGGTTTATGTTCCTAATCACTCAGCAGTAACTTTCTCCTGACAGTTATGCTACTACCCAGATGATCACTCAAAACCATCACACAATATCACAGTATCACCAAGGTTGGAAGAGACCTCACAGATCATCAAGTCCAACCCTTCACCACAGAGCTCAAGGCTAGACCATGGCACCAAGTGCCACGTCCAATCCTGCCTTGAACAGCTCCAGGGACGGCGACTCCACCACCTCCCTGGGCAGCCCATTCCAGTAGCCAATGACTCTCTCAGTGAAGAACTTTCTCCTCACCTCAAGCCTAAACTTCCCCTGGCGCAGCCTGAGGCTGTGTCCTCTCGTTCTGGCGCTGGCCACCTGAGAGAAGAGAGCAACCTCCCCCTGGCCACAACCACCCCTCAGGTAGTTGTAGACAGCAATGAGGTCTGCCCTGAGCCTCCTCTTCTCCAGGCTAAACAATCCCAGCTCCCTCAGCCTCTCCTCGTAGGGCTGTGCTCGAGGCCTCTCCCCAGCCTCGTTGCCCTTCTCTGGACACGTTCAAGCATCTCAATGTCCCTCTTAAACTGGGGGGCCCAGAACTGGACACAGTACTCAAGGTGTGGTCTAACCAGTGCAGAGTCCAGGGGCAGAATGACCTCCCTGCTCCTGCTGGCCACACCATTCCTGATGCAGGCCAGGATGCCACTGGCTCTCTTGGCCACCTGGGCACACTGCTGGCTCATGTTCAGGCGGGTATCCATCAGCACCCCCAGATCCCTTTCTGTTTGGCTCTGGATGAAACTCTGTCGTTTCACCCTGTTGATGAGGTATGAAACAAGAGAGCATCAGATGCATCAAGAAACACAGAGTGTACTGACAGACCTGTAACAATGATGAACTCTTTGGTCTTTAGTGAGAATGGACTAAGTTTGTGTGCTCCATCATTCTAACAACCACTGTAAATGGGAAACATGTCACATGGTGCCATTTTTTGTTCCCTTTGTGATCTTTGTAATAGCAGCAGTTTATCAGAACCCTGGAAACATCAACCTCCTTGTCCTGTAAGGCAGAATACCACTGCTATTTCCACAGCCCCAAAATGCCTTAAGACTAGACTACAGATTCTGGTTTTGAGGCCTCAAGCACAGGCCTCAAGGAGAGGCTGAGGGAGCTGGGATTGTTTAGCCTGGAGAAGAGGAGGCTCAGGGCAGACCTCATTGCTGTCTACAACTACCTGAGGGGTGGTTGTGGCCAGGAGGAGGTTGCTCTCTTCTCTCAGGCAGCCAGCACCAGAACAAGAGGACACAGCCTCAAGCTGTGCCAGGGGAAATTTAGGCTTGAGGTGAGGAGAAAGTTCTTCAGTGAGAGAGTCATTGGCTACTGGAATGGGCTGCCCAGGGAGGTGGTGGAGTCGCCATCCCTGGAGCTGTTCAAGGCAGGATTGGACGTGGCACTTGGTGCCATGGTCTGGCCTTGAGCTCTGTGGTAACAGGTTGGATTCGATGATCTATGAGGTCTCTTCCAACTTTGGTGATACTGTGAGATTCTGTTTTCCTCTCAGATAACCCAAACATCCCAAACTTCAAAGACAAAATCCAGACTACCAGTTAGGAGGTGCTGAATATAATGCACACCACAAATCTGCTATGTATTTACCCTGCAGACTTGTTCCTGTAGTGTGGCTATGCTGCAATGCTGTCAGGCATAACTAAATGAGGAATTAAAACATCTTTACGTAGGTTGTAAAAAATTTATAGTGCTATGAAACATAAAACCACTGCTGCTATTCCCAGTTCAGCAACAAACTGTCTTATGGCTGTAGTTTCTGCCTATGAGGTTTTTGAACCCCAGGAAGAAATGGTTCTTCCTTACCTATGGATGGATACTCATCAGATTAAAAGTTCCTTATCATTATACATCACATCTCNAGCCCCAACTCTTTCAGTCTGTGCTCACAGCAGAGCTGCTGCAGCCCTCTGAGCATCCCAGTGGCCCTTCTCTGGACACACTCCAGCATCTCCACATCCTTCTTGTAATGGGGGCTCCAGACCTGGATGCAGTACTCCAGCTGGGGTCTCACCAGTGTGGAGTAGAGGGGGAGAATCACCTCCCTGGCCCTGCTGGCCACACTTCTCCTGCTGCAGCCCAGGCTCTGGTTGTCCCTCCAGGCTGCAAGTGCACACTGCTGGCTCATGTTGAGCTTCCCATCCAGCAGCACCCCCAAGTCCCTCTCTTCAGGGCTGCTCTCCAGCCACTCACTGCCCAGCCTGGAATTGTGCTTGGCATTGCCCTGACCCAGATATAGGACACTGCATACCTCCATACTCAAAAAATAGTTCCATTTGCTATGAAGGAAAATCTAAAAAGCTACTCTGTTTCTTGCTAGTTGTTTCAGTGAGATCACCTTAAAGATCATTTAGTTCCAACCACCCTGCCATGTGCTGGGACACCTTCCATGAGACCAGACTGGTCAAGGCCCTGGACAACCTGTCCTTCATCAACCTCCTCATGCAACCTCAGTTGGCTTTTTCTTAAGGTTTAAGCATGTGCATTCAACACTGACAAACAGGCACAGCACAGGAACAACTCTTATTCTATGATTCTTATCTTCTTCCTTGGAATGCTTGAGCTACAGTTGAATCTGTGGTGTTAGGCCACAACTCTTGATGCTTCTGATTACTCATGCAGCTGAATTACTGTTATGTTCATACACATAATTAATATGTTTTCCTTTTTTACAGACTAACATGGGAATATACCAAACCAGAATTGTCCACAGCCACTCAAGTGTCTGGAATGATGCATTATGCTCATTAGGTTTTACATTTTGTTTACAGTACCTCACTCTGAATGGATGGTCTTCTACAACTGCTCTTTAACTTAATGTTGGTGTTTGGTTAGTAACCATAATCTGTAACTACAGTAAAAGGTAGCTGGGATGTGCATTAGAGTATTCAATATGGAACAGAGATGGAGAAGACAGAATTATTTTGGTTTTGAAGTGTAGTATAAACCAGAATTGAATCTGGTAAAGACCAGAAATACAAAGTGTGGAACAAGTCAGTCACAAGTGGAGATCCCTAAGGACCAGTGCTGAGCACAGTCCTGTTCAATATCGTTATTGATGATCCAGAGATTGAGTCCAACATCAGTAAGTTTGCAGATGACACCAAGCTACGAGCAGGTCTTGATCTGTTGGAGGGTAGGAGAGCCCTGCAGAGGGACCTGGACAGGCTGGATGGGTGGGTAGAGGCCAATGGGATGAGATTGAACAAGGCCAAGTGCAGGGTTCTGCACTTTGGCCACAACAACCCCAAGCAGCACTACAGGCTGGGGACAGAGTGGCTGAAAGCAGCCAGGAAGAAAGGGACCTGGGGGTGCTGGTAGAGAGTAGCTCAACATGAGCCAGCAGTGTGCCCAGGTGGCCAAAAGAGCCAATGGCATCCTGGCCTGGCTCAGGAACAGTGTGGCCAGCAGGATGAGGGAGGTTATTCTGCCCCTGTACTCAGCACTGGTCAGGCCACACCTTGAGTCCTGTGTCCAGTTCTGGNCCCTGGGGGTGTTCAAGCAAAGCCTGGATGAGGCACTTAGTGCCATGGTCTGGTTGACTGGATAGGGCTGGGTGCTAGGTTGGACTGGATGATCTTGGAGCTCTCTCCCAACCTGGTTGATTCTATGAGTCTAAGTCCTCATTCTCTGGAGACTTTCAAAACCCACCTGGATGTGTTGCTCTGTGGCCTGCCTTAGGTAATCCTGCTTTGGCAGAGGAGTTGGACTTGATCTCACAGAATCACAGAATTAACCAGGTTGGAAAAGACCTTCGAGATCGCTGAGTCCAACCTATCACCCAACACCTTCTAATTAACCAAGTGCCTCATACAATTTCCTCCACCACCTCCCTGGGCAGCCCATTCCAATGCCAATCACTCTCTCTGTGAAGAATTTCTTCCTAACAGCCAGCCTAAACCTGCCCTGGCACAGTTTGAGGCTGTGTCCTCTTGTTCTATCATCGGGTGCCTGGGAGAAGAAACCAACCTCACCTGGCTACAACCTCCTTTCAGGCAGTTGTAGAGAGCAATAAGGTCTCCCCTGAGCCTTCTCTTCTTCCAACCCCTAATATTCAGTGACTAAATATCTACCACTACCAGCACAGATTCAGCTCCACTGGAAATCACAGTGTCATAAGTACTAGAACAGAGCAAGCATTGGCAATCCCCCACCTCCTAACTACGGTGCTCAAATTCAAACCAGATGAGGTGAAGCAGATTTGTGGCGGTCGGTGGCTTTGTTTTAAACACCCCAGCTCCTGATTTACATCCTACTGTCACTGTTGCTACTACTGGAGTGCTGGCTAAATTTGGTTATTCCAAAGCTGTCCCTGCAGGGTTTGGGGGTCTTATTTTTTTGTGTCTCTGTGTTTGTATTTTTCAAGGCAGTTCAAGTTCATCCAGGACATCTTTGAGATTTATGTCACCTTGCCTGCAGTTAGATTTCCTGCTGAATTTTTAATCTCTTCCAATCATCCCTTTAGGGCTTGCAAAAAAAAAAAAAACAACCAACAACAACACAAAAATCCAACCACAAACAAACAAAAAAAATCAAGAAAGAAAGGGTTGAGCTCTGGTACAATATTTTCTTACAGTCACAGTTTTAGGAATTTTATATCTAATTATAATGCTCTGGTTTAGTAGGAGAAAAAATAGTAAAAGTCTGTCTTTTATCTACTTCAATTCCCTCCCAGGTGAGTTCCAGTTCTGTTGTTCATCAGTCACTCTTACTTTAGCTTAACAGGGTTTAAAACAAGTATTTGCTGATATCTGAGGAAGGTCAATTATTGTTCAGCAGGAACCAAATGAAGTCTGAAATAGTCCAGTTGAGAGGCATCCCCAAGGCAGGGAGGTTGGAGTAGATGATTTCCGAGGTCCCTTCCAATCTAGGCCATTCTACGATTCTATGATGAAATGTTTGCTGAGTAGGAAGCAAGTTCAACATCTTTGTAGGTGCCATGGACAGAGGCACTGAGTGCAGCCTCAGCAAGTTTGCTGACCACACCAAGCTGTGTGGTGCAGCAGCCAGGCTGGAGGGCAGGGATCCATCCAGAGGGACCTGGACAGGCTGCAGAGGTGGGCACAAGCCAAGATCAGGAGGTTCAACAAGACCAAGTGCAAGGTCCTGCAGCTGGGTCGAGGCAATGCCAAGCACAAATCCAGGCTGGGCAGTGAGTGGCTGGAGAGCAGCCCTGAGGAGAGGGACTTGGGGGTGCTGCTGGAGGAGAAGCTCAACAGGAGCCAGCAGTGTGCACTTGCAGCCCAGAAAGCCAAGCAGAGCCTGGGCTGCAGCAGCAGAAGTGTGGCCAGCAGGGCCAGGGAGGTGATTCTCCCCCTCTGCTCTGCTCTGCTGAGACCCCACCTGGAGTACTGCATCCAGTTCTGGAGCCCCCATTACAAGAGGGATGTGGAGATGCTGGAGTGTGTCCAGAGCAGGGCCAGGAGGATGCTCAGAGGGCTGCAGCAGCTCTGCTGTGAGCACAGACTGAAAGAGTTGGGGCTGTGCAGTCTGCAGAAGAGGAGGCTCCGAGGTGACCTTCTTGTGGCCTTCCAGGATCTGAAGGGGGCCTACAAAAAAGCTGGGGAGGGACTTTTTAGGCTGTCAGGGAGTGACAGGACTGGGGGGAATGGAGCAAAGCTGGAGGTGGGTAGGTTCAGACTGGAGGTGAGGAGGAAGTTGTTGAGCATGAGAGTGGTGAGAGGCTGGAATGGGTTGCCCAGGGAGGTGGTTGAGGCCCCATGGCTGGAGGTGTTTAAGGCCAGGCTGGATGAGGCTATGGGCAGCCTGATCTAGGGTAGGGTGTCCCTGGGCATGCCAGGGGGGTTGGAACTGGCTGATCCTTGTGGTCCCTTCCGACCCAGACTGATTCTATGAATATTCCTCCTCAGTAAGGACTTATCAAAATCAGTTAAATATTACAGTGCACAAACTAATCACAACTTCATTTAGCTTTCCTCAAAGGTAAGGTAACATTATTGCAGTGGTTGATTACTAAGATGAAGTGCTTTAACCCAAGAAATCCCTAATTGTCCTCAGTGCTAAAACACAAATATCCAACAGGAATCAATAAAAGTAAGTAGATTTCTTGAAGTACAACTGCAATTACCATTATATAACATTGTTGCCATCATGAACTGAATCTCTTTTACTAACACCACCAAAATGCCTACTCACAAAAATAGCAGTTGACTTATAAGGAACACTTCAGCTATCCCACTCCTCAGCAGGACTAAAGAGCTCAAGGAGCCTGTAGTGCTGCATGATGTACTGCTTGCACCAGTTGAAAACAACTTGCTCACAGGTAGTTTGTGAGCCTCTGCACAGAGCTGTACCGTCTCATGTAGTCATATTCTTAAAGAAACAAAGGCATATTAGCAAATAATGAAACAACTCAGCACACAGACTGCACTGTGTTCACTGACACTAGTGTATTCTCTACGTGGAATCATCAGCCACTTGCATGACACACCAACACCCACACAATGGGATATTTGTTTACAGCACACATGGTAAAGATCCCAAAGCACATCACTGAAGAAAATGTGGTACCTGTGCCTAAGAAAACCTCACTTTGTGCTGGCTTGAGATAATAAGTCCTTACTCTCATTATACTTCAGAAGATATTTGACTATGCCTATACAAAACTCCTATCTTCTTTATACATATTCAGTTCTTTTCCTGTACTCAGCACTGGTCAGGCCACATCTTGAGTGCTGTGTCCAGTTCTGGGCTACTCAATTCAAGAGAGATGTTGAGGTGCTGGAAGGTGTCCAGAGAAGGGCAATGAAGCTGGTGAGGGGCCTGGAACAACACGTTGTT
>WAAF01012283.1:33845-44301 GCA_013400475.1 Tricholaema leucomelas
TATACTGTAAATCTCTGCTTGTCTATTGTGCTAGCTGTAAATATAAGCTTCATTCATATTCCCAGAGCAGGCTGAGTCTAGTCTGGGTGATTTTCTGGAGTTGGGAGGAGGGCGGGGGACACCCAAACCACCACACACAGGAAGGGAAACAGCCCTAGAACCACACAATGCTATAACGAGGGACATATTTACTGCTTGCCAAATGCATCCTGCATGGTGTTTTCCTCTATGTATGTAGCTGGCACTCAATTCTTTACTGGTTTTCCAGAATTTTCCCCTGAAGTGAATCCTTTATACTGCTGTGCTAGTTTGAGCCTAGCTAGAATGTTTTGGTGAGAAGAATTAGATTACAGACTGTGAACAGGAAACAATGGTGATGTCTGCTGCACTCATAGGCTTGCTGAGATGGAGAAGAACCAGAATATAAACAGAGATAATGCAGTCGCTGTCTGGGCTTTGGGCAAACTTCTCTCTCACCTAACCTGCCATCTGTGTGACTAATTCACCTGCCTCTTAACCTCCCTGGCTGACACTCCATACTATCTTAAACATAAGGTGAGATCTTGGGTAAGGTTGAGGGGTAGGGGGAAGGTGGAAGGGTGGCTGAGAGCCCCTCCTGGGGACTCAGGTTTCTGGGAGGGCTGCTGTGTTTCTGTATTACCTCTTACCTTGTCTATTTCTGCATATAGCTGTATACATTGTAAATATCTGCTTGTATATTTGTGTTAAGCTGTAAATATAAAGCTTCATTCAATTTCCAGAGCTGTTGAGTCTAGTCTGGGTATTTTACTTACGGGGGTAGGGGGGAACACTCAGACCACCACAACTACCTAAAGTTATTTTTAGTGATTGTCAGATTTCAAGACTACAAATCTCTGCAGTTATTGCACCTACCTCCACTTGTATGTAGTCTCACAATTAAAACAAATGTGTCCCCAAAGAACTTTGAAGAAGAGGCTGAATGAACAAGGTCTTTAAGTGAACCAGAAGCAAGCCAATCCCTTATGGATACAGAGCCTGTAATTAGCCATTTTGCTGTTCACGGTGAGGCTGAGGCTCAATAACATTAAACCCCGACGCAGGCAAGGTGTTCCCGTGGGGGTCACATCCATTAGTATACTACCACTCACTAGTTGCTTTACATCAAAGAAACTGGGACACAGCTTGAAATTGGCTGGCTGCCTACTGGATGAAATGGAAAGCTATTGGTGGTAAGTACTTCCTCTTATTTTCATATCCCTAATGTCACAGAAACAGGCTCAGTACTTAAATGTGGCTCCTAACAACCACATGCTCGCAAGGGTGCCAAGCAGATAGGACTCCAGCTCCGACTGAACAGAGAACAGCACTTCATAGATTGTTCACAGTATCACAGTCACACCTTTGGATCACCTCAAACCAATCATCTCTAGCCCTGACTTTCCCAAAGCCTCTAAGGATGAGGCCATCAGTTTCTTACAACTGTATCTGAATTTAGGTCTCAGCTTGATTAAGGATGCAGTCAGTAGTCTGCACTTCAAGTGATTACCTTTTTAAGCATTTTAAGAATGCAGAATAATTTAGATGGCCTCATTACTACTCTGCAGAAGGCAATTTATACTAACTGAAGCATATATAAAAATACAGTTTGGAACCATGATTATTTTTCCTTCAATGGGACAGAGGTAGAAGAATAACGAGCATTTATGAATGCCATCATTTAAGCTACAGAGGAGTAACCCATCAATGGATCAATTCTACTATTTATCAGCTCCTTCAAACCTCTCAGGAACTGAGGCACTCAGCATCTCTCATGTCAAGTTAAAATAAATACTGTATCAACTTTTCTATTCAGACATAAAAAACTTCAATATGTGGTCAATTAAATGTTTAGTTTATCAAACAGTAAGCCACAGCTCAAAAAAGAAAGGGAGGGGGATTTAGGGACAGAGTGAAAGAGTTGGGGCTGTTCAGTCTGGAGAAGAGGAGGCTCCCAGGTGACCTTCTTGTGGCCTTTCAGTACCTGGGGGGGGCCTACAAAAAAGCTGGGGAAGGACTTTTTAGGCTCTCAGGGAGTGACAGGACTGGGGGCAATGGATCAAAGCTGGAGATGGGTAGGGTCAGGCTGGAGGTGAGGAGGAAGTTGTTGAGCATGAAAGTGGTGAGAGCCTGGAATGGGTTACCCAGGGAGGTGGTTGAAGCCCCATCCCCAGAGGTGTTTAAGGCCAGGCTGGATGGGGCTCTGGACACCCTGCTCTAGGGTAGGGTGTCCCTGCCCATGGCAGGGGGTTTGGAACTGGCTGATTCTTGTGGTCCCTTCCAACCCTGACTGATTCTACGATTCTAGGAGGAAAAAAAAAAACATCTTTCTAAAGCTTGTACTACAAAAATATCAGGTGACAGGGCTAAAAGAGCAGCTCAAGCTGCAGTTGCAAAATGACTCACCACCTTCACTTCAAAGAGCATGCCCCAAAATGTATGGGCTGATCTTCTGAAGCCTTCAGGTCTTAGACAGAAATCCTCTATCATCTAACCTTTTATCATTTGTCTTACTCTGTCCTTACAAGGTCATCATGACATCCACTTCTGCAGCAGAATTCAGCTTTTCATCAGTGGAGCATTAAGCTCACTCAAAGAGAAGATGAAGGCACTGGGTGGCTTTAATTCTCACAAACAGCTAAACAAGCCCTAGGCTGGTTGGTGCTCACCTTTCGCAGGAGGAAGCAAATGCGCTCAATATTTCGCAGCCGCTCTCTCTGTCAGGGAAAAGCAGGGAAAAGGCAGGAGATTAGGCGGTAGAAATTAAAGACAATACATTACAATAGGTCAAGATCAGAATGAATGGCTGCAGGGAAGCAAAATCTGCTCTTCATCTGACTTGATAGTATGTTCTTCCTACCTACTGCTTTCAAGTCGAATAGAATAGAATAGAATAGAATAGAATAGAATAGAATAGAATAGAATAGAATACAATACAATACAATACAATACAATAGAATACAATACAATACAATACAATGGGTTGGAAGAGACCTCCAAGATCATCCAGTCCAACCTAGCACCCAGCCCTATCCAGTCAACCAGACCATGGCACCAAGTGCCTCATCCAGGCTTTGCTTGAACACCTCCAGGGACAGTGACTCCACCACCTCCCTGGGCAGCCCATTCCAATGCCAATCACTCTCTCTGCCAACAACTTCCTCCTAACATCCAGCCTAGACCTCCCCTGGCACAACTTGAGGCTGTGTCCCCTTGTCCTGTTGCTGGTTGCCTGGGAGAAGAGACCAACCCCACCTGGCTACAGCCTCCCTTCAGGTAGTTGTAGACGGCAATGAGGTCCCCCCTGAGCCTCCTCTTCTGCAGGCTAAACGCTCCCAGCTCCCTCAGCCTCTCCTCATAGGGTTTGTGTTTCAGGCCCCTCACCAGCTTTGTTGCTCTTTTGAAACTGGTAAACTGACTTTCAAGTCAAATGAAACTGGTACCCAGTTGACATCTCACAAAGTTAGTTTTCCATCTGCTATTGGGTGTGAAAATATAACCTGAAGATTCAAGTCTGTGTTAGTCTTCAGCTAGGGACTGCAACTTTTTAGGTCAGTGTTTGTGCCAATGGTGCCAATCCATACCACAGAGAATTGATCTTGCATTTGCAGTTACCTTGAAACCAGAGGTTGGGTAACTCTAAATGGGAGTACAACCAAGAATTTGATATGGCAGCTCTTCCTCTATCACCAAGAGGGTACTTGAGCAACACATGATTTGCTACTTTAACCATTGGGGAAGAATATCTGAAACATCCTAGAAATGCTACTTTAACCAACAGATGTGCTCATAAATACTGAAAGTCACTTTAATTAAGCACAGAGACTCAAAAGATGCTCTAAGCCTGATTCACGGAAAGAAGCCAAGTTAAAGACAGATCTTCTAAAAGCCTCAGATTGAGAAATTCATTAGTAAAATGAATGTGTCCAGAGAAGGGTGACAAAGCTGGTGAGGGGCCTGGAACACAAACCCTGTGAGGAGAGGCTGAGGGAGCTGGGGGTGTGCAGCCTGGAGAAGAGGAGGCTCAGGGCAGAGCTCATTGCTATCTACAACTACCTGAAGGGAGGCTGTAGCCAGGTGGGGGTTGGTCTCTTCTCCCAGGCAACCAGCAATAGAACAAGGGGACACAGTCTCAAGTTGTACCAGGGGAGGTCTAGGCTGGATGTTAGGAGGAAGTTCTTGCCAGAGAGAGTGATTGGCATTGGAATGGGCTGCCCAGGGAGGTGGTGGAGTCACCGTCCCTGGAGGTGTTCAAGCAAAGCCTGGATGAGGCACTTAGTGCCATGATCTGGTTGACTGGACAGGGCTGGGTGCTAGGTTGGACTGGATGATCTTGGAGGTCTCTTCCAACCTGGTTGATTCTGTGGTTCTAAGATTCTATGAAAATCAGATTTCTTGGAGTTCCTGTGAAAGATGCTGCTGTTGGTTATGCTGCAGAAGGCAGAGTGGTTTTGCTGTCCTAGAAGACTGCCAGGTGATATTTTCATTTAGACATGGGGGAAAAAATATTCTGAACAATTACCTTTTTTTAATAGGTAACATAACATAGCAATTTCAAAAGGCAACTCTACCTACACTTTTTGCCTTTCAAAACCTTTAAATTTGCTCCAAGTTTGACTTTAATTCCTATTTTCCACAGAATTGTCTCTTCTCCCTTTCTGTCCCCAAGTTTAAGCCACTTCTCTTTAAAAAGGTATCAGTGAGACAGTGGCAGCTTGATAGGTGCCAGACAAACACTCTGCCTCTCTCTGATGTCTGTGATCTAAAAGAGATTCAGCAGTTTTAGACCCATGGTTGCAAACATGAGATTGGACACGTGTGGATGTGCCTGTGAAGCTGTAGAAATGTTCCCTGCCTGTAGTAGGAGGTATGTGGAGAGAGCAAGATAATCCATTCAGTTCCATTTAAAGACAGATGCCTGAGGCACCAAGTGAGGTGCAACAAGGACAAGGGCAGAGTCCTGCACCTGGGCAGGAATAATAAACTGCACCAGGGCAGGCTGGGAGGTGATCTGCTGGAGAGCAGCCCTGTGGAGAGGGACCTGAGGGTCCTGGTGGCTAACAAGTTACCCATGGCACAGCAATGTGCCCTTGTGGCCAAGAAGGCCAAAGGGATCCTGGGCTGGATTAGGAAGAGTGTGTCCAGCAGAGCAAGGGAGGTTCTCCTCCCTCTCTACTCTGTCCTGCTGAGACCTCATCTTGAATACTGTCCCCAGCCTGTAGCGCTGCTTGCAGTTGTTGTAACCAAAGTGCAGAACCCTGCACTTGGCCATAGAATAATAGAATCATAGAATCAACCAGGTTAGAAGACACCTCCAAGATCATCCAGTCCAACCTAGCACCCAGCCCTATCCAGTCAACCAGACCATGGCACTAAGTGCCTCATCCAGGCTTTTCTTGAACACCTCCAGGGACGGTGACTCCACCACCNACTGTGCCCAGCACTGACCCCTGGGGCACACCACTAGTGACAGCTGCCACCTGGATGTGGCACCATTCACCACCACTCTCTGGGCCCAGCCTTCCAGCCAGTTCTTGACCCATATCAGAGTGAATCTGTCCAAGCCATGAGCTGCCAGCTCGGCCAGGATATTCTTCAGATAATGTCTTCCATCTGTTCTCATTCTTTGCTGCAGTGTTAGTGAACAGTAAACAAGCTTCCTGATAAGAGACTCTACATTGTAAAGACTACTCCTGAAACCATCAGTCTTCTAAGCAGTAGCACAAATGCTGTGCTGAGTTATGAAACAAGGTGAAATGGCAAAGTCCTAGCTACTGAATTTGGTTAGAACTTGCAGACAATTAAATAACTTGATACCTGCAGAGATCAGAATCAAGACCTGTCATCATCATTGTTAATTCTCAGTGAGGTGGCAGGGAGCCAAGTTCTGCTCTCCATTCTGGTGGCACAAATCTGATGCCTGTTTAGCTGCAGTCAGCTAAATCACCCTAGATGACAGTTTTAATTAACAGAGGAATTTTCATATACCTACATTTTTGGTTCATTAGGTAAAAGTGAGTTTGCACTCCCACGGTGATGTTTAACCTTTTCCCTAGCAGATGCAGCAGAATCTGTTATTTACTCTTACAGCACAGGAGAATTTAGAGCCCTGCCATGAAACAGAGAGCTCTTGGAATTAATCTCTTATCAAATGCCTGCAGGACTTTGACTCATTGACACAGACAGTATGGAAGGCCTTCCAGTATCTGCAGGGGGCCTACAGGAAGGCTGTGGAGGGACTATTGACAAGGGCTTGTAATGACAGGACAAGGGGTAATGGGTTTGAACTGGTAGAGGGAAGATTCAAACCAGATGTTAGTTAAGAAAGGGTTCTTTACAGTGAGGGTGGTGAGACACTGGCACAGGTTGCCCAGGGAGGTTGTGGCTGCTTCCTCCCTGGAGGTGTTCAAGGCCAGGTTGGATGAGGCTTGAGCAACCTGCTCTAGTGGGAGATGTCCCTGCTGTGGCAGGGGGTTGGAATTGGATGATCCTTGAGGTCATAGAATCACAGAATCAACCAAGTTGGAAGAGACCTCCAAGATCATGCAGGCCAACCTAGCACCCAGACCTAGCCAGTCAACCAGACCATGGCACTAAGAGCCCCATCCAGGCTTTGCTTGAACACTTCCAATGACTCTACCACCTCCCTGGGCAGCCCATTCCAATGCCAATCACTCTCTCTGCCAACAACTTCCTCCTAACATCCAGCCTAGACCTCCCCCACCACAACTTGAGACTGTGTCCCCTTGTTCTGTTGCTGGTTGCCTGGCAGAAGAGACCAACCCCACCTGGCTACAACCTCCCTTCAGGTAGTTGTAGACAGCAATGAGGTCACCCCTGAGCCTCCTCTTCTCCAGGTCCTTTCCAACCTCAACCATTCTATGATTCTATGATTCTATTTCAAGAAGAAAACTTCTGCCACAGAACAAACAGATAAAAAGAAAGCATTAGCACTATACATCCTTCAGGTTTGAACTTCCAAATTGCTTTCCTGCCTCCTTAAGCAAAGAGGAAAGCTATTAGCATAAAGAGTCACCATCTGGCTTCCTAAGACTGGCCCAATAAACCACATTTCCAAGCTACAGTTGTCTTCACAGCAGCCTTTACACACTCATACTTTCACTGAGAGTTCAGTGCATCTCTCTCTCTCTTTAGCAGCTGTGGCTTAGGAAGCCACAGGTGGTACTCACTGCGTGGACTGGGTTGCACTGATCTATTGGGCTTTTGAAGTCTGTCCGAAGTTCATCAAAGGCAATTATCTGAAAAACAAGTTTTACAAGAGTTGTAATGAGTGCTCAGCAGCACTAACCAGATGCATCACTTCCCTTCCTCCTTGCCATAGAAAATATAGGAAACCAGCCCTCCCCAACATGCTCCTGTCAGAACTTCTTAGTTAAAATATAACTGAGGGCTGGCTGTAGCCAGGAGGAGGTTGCTCTCTTCTCTCAGGCAGCCAGCACCAGAACAAGAGGACACAGCCTCAAGCTGTGCCAGGGGAAATTTAGGCTTGAGGTGAGGAGAAAGTTCTTCAGTGAGAGAGTCATTGGCTACTGGAATGGGCTGCCCAGGGAGGTGGTGGAGTCGCCGTCCCTGGAGCTGGTCAAGGCAGGATTGGACGTGGCACTTGGTGCCATGGTCTAGCCTTGAGCTCTGTGGTAACAGGTTGGACTTGATGATCTGTGAGGTCTCTTCCAACCTTGGTGATCCTGTGAGACTGTGATAATATGGGATAGTCCTGCATGTAACACCTAGAATCCATTACCCTGTTAGTCCATAAAACCTTATCTTTAGAGTATGGAATCACAGAATGGTTTAGGTTGGAAGGAACCTCAAAGATCATCCAGCTCCAACCCCCCGCCATAGGCAGGAACACCTCCCATGGGAACAGGTCTCTCATGGCCTCATCCAAGCTGGCCTTGAACACATCATAGAATCAACCAGGTTGGAAGAGACCTCCAAGATCATCCAAGGAGGGAGCATCCACAACCTTCCTGGGCAACCTGTGCCAGTGTCTCACCACCCTCAATGTAAAGAACCCTTTCCTAACATCTAGTTTGAATCTCTCCTCTTCCAGTTTAAACCCATTACCCCTAGGAACACTTCTCCCCAAGGTTTCGGAGAGTGCAGCTGAAGTGATCTGTAGCCTTCTCAGCATTGTTGCTTTCCAGATCTCTTCCCTCATACCAGCTACAGTTCTCTTCTTCAACTTCCAAATGACATAAAACTATTTGCAGGTGACACCAAGCTGTGTGGCACACTCGACTTTCTAGAGGGCAGGGATGCCTTCCAGAGGGACCTGGATAGGCTGCAGAGGTGGGACCAGGCTAACCTCAACAAGGCCAAGCGTGCACTGAAACTACTGATAGCATTAAGAGCATTGCCTATGGTCAGGCACTGAAACAGGCTAAGAAGAAGTGGAGCCACCATTCTTGGAGGTATTGAAAAAACATGTAGATGTGGCATGGTTTAGTGGTCATGCTAGTGTTGGGTTGATGGCTGGACTTTGTGACCAGGTTGTGTTAGAGGTTGTGTTAGTTTGAAGCTAGCTAGAATGTTTTGGTGAGAACAACTACATTACAGGCTGTGAAAAGAAACAATGGTGATGGCTACTGCACTCATAGGCTTGCTGAGATATATAAGAGCAAGAACATTGTGATGGTTTGGGTGGTCCCCTCCCCCCCACACTTAAGAAAATCACCCAGACCAGACTCAGTGGCTCTGGAAATTGAATGAAGCTTATTATTTACAGCTTAGCACAATAGACAAGCAGAGATTTACAGTGTATACAGCTATAGACAGAAATAGACAAGGTAAAAGGTAATACAGACACACAGCAGCCCTCCCAGAAACCTGAGTCCCCAGGAGGGGCTCCCAACTGCCTTTCCACCTTCTCCCACCTCCCTCTACCTTACCTCAGACGTTGCCTTGTGCCCAAGGAAGAATGGAGGGTTGGCCAGGGGGGTTAGGAAGCAGGTGGATTAATCAGAGAGATGGCAGGTTAAGTTAGAGAGAGAAATGCAGCCCACAGCCCAGATAGAGAGTGTCTCCTTACCTATATTTACACTCTTGTTCTTATACATCTCAGCAAGCCTATGAGTGCAGTAGACATCACCATTGTATCTCTCTCACAGCCTGTAATGTAGTTCTTCTCACCAAAACATTCTAGCTAGCTTCAAACTAGCACAAACATGACTATAGATAACAGAGTCACTCTCTGGGCTTTGTGGACTTCATATCTCTCTCTAACCTAACCTGCCATCTGTGTGACTAATCCATCTGCTTCCTAATCCCCCTGGCTGACCCTTAAAACTACCTTAAACATAAGGCAAGATCTTGGGTAAGGTAGAGGGGTTGGAAGAAGGTGGAAGGGTGGTTGAGAGCCCCTCCTGGGGACTCAGGTTTCTGGGAGGGCTGTTGTGTGTCTGTATTACCTTTTACCTTGTCTATTTCTGTCTATAACTGTATACACTGTAAATCTCTGCTTGTCTATTGTGCTAAGCTGTAAATATAAAGCTTCATTCAATTTCCAGAGGGGCTGAGTCTAGTCTGGGTGATTTTCCAAAGTGGGGGGGAGTGGGGAACACCCAAACCATCACAGAGGTGTTTTCCAATCTTAAGGACTCTGTGATTCAATTATAAGTAACCTTTGGCAGCCACTTTAATGCCCCAGGGCATTACATGGCCAGAGCTGCCACTCTCCTGTACAAAACAAAACCCAAACTAATTATTGTCTCCATGAAATATTTCACAGTGCTCTCACAGCATGTGGGATGTTCTGGCCATACTCTAGAGTAACAATTTCCTACTCATTTACACTTCAGCTATCTGCTTCCCATACATCAGCAGGTAAGAGTTGCCAGATGCTCTGGGACAGCATCCAGGTACCCTCAAGGTCTGCTTCACCTCGGAAATTGCCATACTTATCAGCACCTTGCCAGAGTAATTCACTTGGAGGCAAACAACGTAATAGATCCCCATCAGGACACTTCACCACATGAGCTGCCATCATTTTAACTTTGTAAATCAATGTGTTCTATAAACCACTCAGGATCTTATAGCTGCTCGACCTAATTTGATTGAGGGGGGCAATCAAGACTACAAAACAGACATACACATGGACATCAGTGACCCCATCTCTCTAAAGGCCACACAATAAAGAGACCATTCCAGTGAAAAATTACTATCCTCAAGTCACAAAGTTAAACAGATAGTTAAGTGGATAGCAGCTTAGAAATGTGCCAGGGACTGATTGTCTGGGTTCTAATTAAAATTTCCCAGAGACTCAAATATAGGTGAGAGAACCAATAACAATTTGTAGGATGCCTTTCCCTCCTCCTCCTTCTTTCCCAAAGAAAAGGAATTAGATGGAGAGACAGAAAAGGTAAGCACACTCAAATAAACAACCTGACTGCAATTTGGAAGTTAAAAGAAGAAAAGT
>WAAF01012284.1:684122-745899 GCA_013400475.1 Tricholaema leucomelas
GGGATGGGGTCATCCTGAGGGATGGGATAACCTGGGACAGGTCACCAGTGGCAGGGGTGATGCTGCCTTGGTTGCTCACCCAGAGCCACATGCAAGTGCAGGCTAAGATCTTGGACACCCACCCTCGTGTCCCCCAGCCTGGGGGGCTCAGGGTGCCACAGCCTCTGGTCTCCATATGCTTTGCCCCCAGCCCCCACCCTCCTGGAACCCTACTCTTGGTGTCCCCATCACCCACAGGCCCCCATCACACCACCCCAGGTCCCCCAGCCCTGGCCCCGTGCCCCAGCAGCACCCACCTGGCCCCACGCTGCTGCTCGGCGCTGGGTCACTGCCCTGGCAAAGCAAAGGGTCGGGGGGGGACACTCAGTGGGTCTCTGCCTCCAGCTCCTGCCCAGGATCCCAATATATCACCAGGGCCCTGTGCCTGTCATCCTCATCTCCTCTGGCACAGGAGGGGACACAGATACGGGTCCCGCGGGGCTGGGCATCCTCTGCCCCTCCATGGTTATCAGGCAGGGACCAGGTTAGGGTTAGGGTTAGGGTCAGGGCTGGCTGCGGGGGGCGGTGAGGTGGAGGGGAGGAGGTGAATGCTCTGCTTGTTAACCCTGGGACCTGAGGACCGTGAGGAGCCCCCGGGCTGAGTGCTGGGGCAGACCTTTGCCCTGGGGACATGTCCTGAGGGGATTCCCACTGCCCCCTCCCACCCCCAGCAGAGAAGATGGATGCCAGCGGAGGTGCCCCTATGCCCAGGGGACCCAGCCAGCTGCCACCACTCACCTTGCTTTGCGACAGTCCCATGTCCGCCAGGGCCACGGGTCCCGGTCCCTGCTCTCCTGCCCCCCCGGGACGCAGGGACACGGCCAGGTGCTGGCTCCTGGCTCCGCCGAGCCCGGCAGAGCCCTCCCGTGCTGCACCGGCGGTGGTGACGGTGGCGATGGCCTCGCTGCCAGCAGCAAAAGCCACTAAGCCCCGGGATTAGCCCCGATCGGTGACACACGTCCTGCGCAGGGCCGGTGGCACTGTGCCCGCTCCCGCTGCTGAGCATGCTGCGCTTAGCGGGGGCACTGGGGGCTGCTGGGGGCACTGGGGGCTGCCGAGTTCACCGAGGGCTGCGGGGGGCACTGGTGCCACTGGGAGAACGGGGGGCGGCTGGGGGCACTGTGCCTGCTGGGGCCATTGGTCTCACTGGGGGCACTGTGTGCTGGGGGCACTCTGTGCTGCGGACACTGTGTGCTGGGGGCACTGTGTGCTGGGGGCACTCTGTGCTGGGGGCACTCTGTGCCGGGGGCACTGTGTCTCACTGGGGGCACTCTGTGCTGGGGGCACTGTGTCTCACTGGGGGCACTGTGTGCTGGGGGCACTGTGTGCTGGGGGCATTGTGTGCTGGGGGCACTGCGTGCTGCGGGCACTGTGTCTCACTGGGCCACTGGTCCCTCTGGACTGCGAGGGTCATTAGAAGGTTGGGGGTCCCTGGGGAAGGTGGGTTGGGGACTGGGAGCACTGGAGATTGAGAGAGGTACTGGAGGTTGCTGGATCCATTGGGCAGCCTTCGGGAGACAGGGATTATGGGGGGGGACTGGGAGGGGGCGTGGGTGGCACAGGGAGTGCCTGGCGGACTGGGAGCGCTGGGGTTTACCAGGGCACTCTGGGTTACCCTGGGGACTGGTGAGACTCGGGGGTGAGATGGGGACTGGGAGCACTGGGGTGGTGCCAGGAGGACTGGAGTTAACTGGGAGACCGAGGTGGGGACTGAATACACAGCGGAGAGCGCACTGGGGCGGCACAGGAGTGCCCCGACAGCACCGCAGCTGGCGGGGCAAGCGCCGGGCGGTAGTGATGTTAGCCCCTCCATAGGCGCTCGATTGAGGCTGTCTGTTCCCGCAAGCCGCCTCGGTATCCGCTCCTAGCGGGTCGACCATCGGCCGGCCGTGCCTGGCACTATCGACTCTCGACTGGCCGTGCCTGGCACTGTCGACTCTCGACTGGCCGTGCCTAGCACTGTCGGCCCACGATTGGCTGCGCCTGGCGTACTTCCGGTGTCGCGTGGCCGCGCGGGGGAAGGGCTGTGCGCATGCGCAGCGCGGCCGGGCCCAGGAGCGCCGGGGGCAGGCCCCGCCGCCGCCATGACCAACGGTGAGGAGCCTGTGGGCACGGCTCGGGGGCCCGGGGACGGGAGGGGGTGAGCCCTCGCTCGGGCACCGGGACGCTGGGGAACGGCAGCTGGAGCGCTGGAGGCGGGGGCGGGAGCTGCGAAGGAGGAGGCAGCTCGAAGGCCTGGACCCCTGTGTGGGGCAGCTGGAAGCCTGCGGAGGCAGTTGGCGGCTGGGGGGCTGCGGGCAGGGCGAAAGGGAAGTCTGGGACCCCCTCGAAGGAGGAGCCGGGAGGCTGTGGCCCTCTCGAAGGGGAGCTTCGCAGGCTTGGGTCTCTCTGAGGGGTCTGAGTCCCCTTACGTGTGAGGGGCACTTGGAGGCCTGGGTAGGGCCCTCTGGGGCGAGCGCAGCTTGGAGGGCTGGGTCCTGTGCGAGGGAGAGCTGAGAGCTCTGGGCCCTTCGTGGGGGACTTTGTGTGCTGGGGGTGCCGTGAGGGAGGGTACCTGGGGGGGCTGGGGCCGTGTGCGGGGCGGAGCTGGGAGCCTCGCCTGGGCGGGGGGCACCTGGCGGCCTGGATCGCCTTGGGAAGAGAGTGGGGCTGGGAGGGTTGGGTTCCTTTGCAGGGGCAGCTGTGGGGCCTGGGTCCCATGAGGAAGGAGCTGGGAGGTCTTTGTGTCTTTTGGGGGGGAGCTGAGAGGCTCAGGTCTCCTCTGGAGGTGCGGAGGGGAGCTGGGGCCGGGGGTCCTTTGTGGGGCTAAAACTGAGGGGGTTGGATCTGCTTAGGAAGGCAACCGCGAGGCCAAGGTGCCCTGGGGAGGGCATACAGGGGAGCTGGGAGGCCTCCATGCCCCTGGGGGTGCCCGTGGGGGACCGCAGGTGGGAGGCTGGGGTGCCCACGGCCCGGCCCCACTGAAGGCCACCCCCACCCCCACAGTGTACTCTCTGGACGGGCTGCTGGTGTTTGGGCTGCTGCTGGTGTGCACCTGCGCCTACCTGCGGAAGGTGCCGCGGCTGAAGGCTTGGCTGCTCTCCGAGAAGCGAGGCCTGTGGGGAGTCTTCTACAAAGGTGAGAGAGGCCCTGGGGGCCTGGGCGGAGGCATGGGAGGCTGGCACGGGGGGGACGTGGTTTGAGATGGGGCTCTTGGAGTCCGCGGCGAGGGGGTGAAGCTGCTGGCGTCTGGGGCAGGGGTGCAGGAGGCTGGGATGAGGCTGCTGGGGTCCAGGATGGGGACAGAGGGATCCAGGATGTGGCTGCTGGGGTCCAGGCTGGGGACAGAGAGATCCAGGATGGGGCTGCTGGGGTCCAGGGTGGGGACACAGAGGCTGGGGCAGGGCTGTCAGGGTCTCACCCCAGCACGGAGCACCCTAAATGCTCTCCCTGTTCACCCCCACCCCACAGCTGCTGTCATTGGCACCAGGCTGCATGTGGCTGTGGCTGTCTCCTGCATCCTGATGGCTTTCTACGTCCTGGTGGTGAAGTGACCCCAGAGGGACCTGACAGCTACCAGAGACCCTGCTGCCGACCCCAGCCACTCTGACACCAACCTGGACTCTGCCTGTGGCGGCCCTGGGGGCCCACCATGGCTTGGCACCTTGCTTAGACCTGCCTTGCCCCCTCTGGCCGGGCCAGGCGCCCGTGGGTGCCACCAGGCCACGGTTACACCGTTAGAAAGGGAGTCCCTGAGCGTGGGCTGGGGCTGGGCGTGGCGGCCCCGGCCAGGCAGAAGCTCCAGCAGCGACCCCTTGGCTCCTTCTCCCCACCCTGGACACTGTGTCCTGCTGGGACTGCGGCCCCCAGGCACTCAGGGGAGACTGGAGGCGTTGGGGGGGGCAGGGGCTGGCAGGGCCCCTCCTCACCAGTGGGATTTCCGTGGGAGCAGGTGGAAGCCTCCTCCCCACTGGTGCTGTGGGGTTTGTGACCCCCTGGCTTGGGCACGTGGGACCACAGAGTGCTAATAAAGGGAGAGATTCCCCCGCGGGCAGCTGGGCTCTGTCCCTGGGGTGCTGTGGGGGCAGGGTCGTGGGGCTGGTTGCTGGTGGGTGGGGAGGTTCTCGAGGGGGCTGCTGCCGGGTCCTGGTCACAGGGCCCAGAGTGGGGCCCGGGGGGGCAGAGTGTGCACAGCAGATGTGCCTCTGGGGTGCAGGGCAGTGGAGGGGGGGGACACAGATGTGTCTGGGGGTGGCAGTGTGGGGCCACAGCAGGGCTGGGAGGGCTCTGCAGGGAGGGCAGGCTGAGAGTTGGGAGCGTTCAGCCTGGAGAAGGCTCCAGGGAGACCTCCTGGTGGCCTTCTGGTGCCTAAAGGAGCCTGGAAGAAAGCAGGGACAGAGTTTCGAGCAGGGCCTGCGGTGCCAGGCCACGGGGAGGTGGTTTGGAGCTGAGAGAGGCAGAGTGGAGAGAAGGGAGAAATGTTTGGCACTGAGGGTGGGGAGAGCCTGGCCCAGGCTGCCCAGAGAGCTGGGAGCTGCCCCCTGGCTGGCACCAGCCCAGGCCAGGCTGTGTGGGGCTGTGAGCAGCCTGCTCTGGCTGCAGATGTCCCTGCTGAGGGCAGGGCTTGGGCTGGAGGAGCCTGGAAGGTCTCTTCCCACCCAGACCTTTGCTCTCCCGCCCGAGGCAGCTCCAGCCCCGCCGGCCGCTCGCGTCACCGCCCGGCCCCCGGTGCGCACGGCCGCTGCGGCCCCCGGCGAGCTCCGCTGCCCTCCGCCATGCTGAGTGCGGCACTTCCGCTGCCCTCCGCCATGCTGAGTGCGGCACTTCCGCTGCCCTCCGCCATGCTGAGTGCGGCACTTCCGCCTCCAGCGGCCGCGGAAGAAGCGCTCCTGACCACCTGAGGCCGCCATGTTGGGAGTGGCAGGAAGGGGCAGGGCTGGAGGAGTCAAACCCGAACGAACCTACACTGGCAGGGGCTGGGGGGGCTGCTCAGCCCCCAAAGAGAGGGAGCCTGGCGGGGCTCAGAGGGGTGCCGGACCCCCAGGAAAAGGCTCTAACAGGCTTTAAATCCCAGAGGGGACGGAAGCAGGCAGACCCCAAAGGGGCTGTGGCTTCACGGGGCTTAAAGACTCCCGACAGAGGCATTTGCTGGGGGGGGAGCGGGGGGGTTACGGCACAAATGAAAGGGCCCAGGGGAGCTTGGAGGGAGTCAGACCCCAAAGTCAGACTCCAACAGAGAACCAGAGAAGGGTTCAGGTTGGAAGGGAGCTCAAAGCTCATCCAGTTCCAACCCGGCAGGGACCTGAACAGGTCGTTCAAGGACTCATCCAAACCCGGTCCTGAACACCTCCAGGTGTGATTGAAGATCACTTTGGGTGATTCTGTGCTCCACAACCTCCCTGGGCAACCTGTGCCAGGGTCTCACCCCCACCCTGCTCCTCAGTGCCTGCGTGGAGGTTACTACAGCAATGCTCTGAGGAGCAGGAATCAAGACCCTCTGCTGATTAAACTGCTAGAAGAGTTCCTCAGGTGAAGCAACTCCCAGGTGGAGTTCAGGAGGAATCAGAGAGGCCTGATGGGAGTTTAAACCCCCAAGGGAAAAGGCTTAAGACAGAGTCAGACCCCCAAAAAAACCCCAACCCAACTCCAGGGCCTTGGAGCTGCTCAAAGGGTCCTGGTGTGGCTCAAAGCTCATCTCAAGCTGGCCCAAGGCTGACTGCAGCCCTGGGTGCAGACACCCCTTGGTGGGGGGTGTCAGGCAAATCCCAGCCCTAGGCTCAGACACCCTTAGGGGAGAGGTTCAAGCAGATTCCCAGCCCTGGGCTCTGCCAGCCCTTGGGGGAGGTCCTCGAGGCACTGCTTTCCCTCAGCTGCACAAACAAACTGCTCAGGACCCAAGGGGGGGTCATTTTTTTCCCTAATAGTTTAATTAGACTTTAATGATTTATTGCTCATCTGCAAGGATTAATATTGCATTCATTAAAAATCATCCATGTACAAAATAAACCTCTCCCTGCCACCACCACCCCCCGGGGCTCCCCCCCAGCCCCTCATGGCTTACAGAGACGGAGCCCTTATGCCTAAAGGGGATGGGAAAGGGGGGCCCTGGGACCCCCAAAAGCTCAGGAGGCCCCAGCCTGGGTCCCCTTATGGGGAAGGGAGATGCTCTCTCTCCCTCCCTCTCTTCCTGCAGACACCCATCCTGGCCCCTGAGCCAGGCATGCAGTTGGAGGGTTGCTGGAGGGGACCTTAGGAGGCAAAGCGGTCCCCAAAATCTGCGGGGAGAGCAAGACTCAGAGACAGTCCAGGAGGAGCTTGGGCAGGGGGAGCAGGAGGAACAGAGGACAGGGAGGTGGAAGAGAAAGAGGAAGGGGATCAAAGCCACAGGTGTCCCTCTCAGCTTCCTCCTGTGCCCCTGAAGGAGCTTTGCACTCCCGGGGGTGCAGCAGCTGCCCTCAACCCTGCAGAGCTCCAGCGAGGGACCTGGCCGAGTGGCACTGGAAAGGCAAGGCCCAGGCTGCGGGAGGGGCTGGCTGGAGGTGAAGGAGCAGCCCTGGCATGGTGCCACAACATCTCCATCACCTGGGTACCAGGAGATGCAGGCAGCAGGAGGTTCTCCCTCCCTTGCTCTGGCCTTTGCTGGGGGAAGAAAGAGGCAATCTGGGGAGGGTGAAAAAAAAAGCCAAGAGAAACTTCATTGGGTTCAAAGAGCTTCCCTGTCCTGGGTCAAGCTGCAAGAGATGGGAAAGGGAACCAGCGAGGATGAGGAAGGGGCTGAAGGAGGCGATGAGAGAGGCTGAAACACTGCCAGAGGGCAGGGAAGGGCTGAGAAAGCCTCAGCTGCAGGGAGCTGAGGGCTTTGCACAGGGCTCTGGGGCAGGCAGAGGGCCCAGGCCGGGTGCAGGGAAGGTTCATCTCTGCATCTGCCTCGGAACACAAAGTGAAACATCCCCCAGGAGGTCTCCTCAGACCCCCTCAGACCCAGGCCAGGCGTCGGGGGCAGGCGGGGGGGAGGTGGCAGCTCGGGCACAGCGAGCGCCAGGCTGGGCAGCAGCCACAGCCACCACCCTCCCCCTCCTCACCCCTCCTTAAAACATCTCTTTAAGGATGATAAAAGGACAAAGTGGAAAAGCAAAGCCCCAAGCCGAGCAGGCAGAGCAGGCCCAGGGATGGTCTGAACGCAGCTAAGGTGCAGTTTGGCCAAGAGAGAACAAAACCAACCCAGGAGAGATGAGGACAGTGCTGGGCAAGCGACCCCCGTCCCGACTCAGTTAGCACCCGGGAACAGTGAACCCCCTCCCCGGACCCAGCTGCCCACCAAGCCCGGGCCGGGGGCCACTGCACCCAGGCCACCTCAGTGCCAGGGTGCCCGGCCCGGGCTGGGCACAGTCACCTGTTCGGCAGGCGGCCGGCAGGAGCCACTCTGCCCCCGGTGGCGCCGCAGCAGTGCTCTAGCAGCTAGAACTGGGCTCTTAAGGCAGTGTAGGAGTTGCAGAGAATCCACACGGAGAAAGAGAACAGAGGAGAAGGTCTCGCAGCAGCATCTCGGCAGCGGCAGGGACCCGGCTGGGAAGGTGCTGAGCAGCATCGCCGCGGGAGGGGAGCGCCTTTGGCACCTCGGGAGAGGGAGAGCCCTGCCGGGGCCAGCGGCAGCTGCAGCCAGGTGAAAGCGAGAAGCAAACCCCAGGGCCTCTGCCGGGCCCAGACAGAGGGAGGTGACCACATCGGAGGGTGGGACAGAGAGGGGGAGAAAAGGGGACTGAAATCACAGCAATGAATGTCAGAGAGCTGCCCGGGCTGGGCGGGAGCCAAACCAGAGCAGAGCCCAGAGGGAACCCCAAAGGAAACCATCCTGGACAGGAGTCCTCTAACGGCGCCTCGAGCGGGCTGGTCCTGGAGGGTGTGGCCCGGTCCTGGAGGGTGTGGCCCGGTCCTGGAGGGTGTGGCCCGTCAGTACCTGCGAAAGAGAGGGGACAGTCAGAGCCTGGCTGCGCGGGGACGGACAGACAGACAGACAGCCCCACCCTGGCCGCCCGGGGACAGGGCTCCTGCTGCTGTCCCAGTGCGGGGGGATTCAGAGTGGGTTGAGCTGGAAGGGATCTCAAAGCTCATCCAGTGCCAACCTCCTGCCAGGGGCAGGGACACCTCCCCCAGCCCAGGCTGCTCAGGGCCTCATCCAGCCTGGTCCTGAACACCTCCAGGGAGGGGACAGCCACAGCCTCTTTGGGCAACCTGTGCCAGGCTCTCCTCACCCTCACTGCCAAGAATCTCTTCCTCCTCTCCACTCTCCCAGCCCAAAGCCACTGGCCCTGTCCTGCCACCCCCAGCCCTTGCCCACAGTCCCTCCCCAGCTCTCCTGCAGCTCCTTCAGCTACTGGAGGCTGCTCTGAGCTCTCCCTGGAGCCTTCTCCTCTCCAGGCTGCACAGCCCCAAACTCTCCCAGCCTGTCCCACAGGGGAGGTTCTGCAGCCTCTGAGCATCTTGCAGACGCCCCCAGCAGCAGGCAGGGCGGGCAGGGGACGGGCAGAGGGCAGGCAGGGGGCAGTCCCTGCCCTGGCTGGCACTGACCTGTAGTAGTTGGGTTTGAAGGGTCCATTCTTGTTGAGCCCCAGGTACTTGGCCTGGTCGTCTGTCAGCTCCGTCAGGTGGGCGTCGAAGGAAGGCAGATGCAGGCTGGCAACGTACTCATCTGGGGAGGCAGAGAGGAAGGAGGGCATCGAGGGGTGCCCAGCCCCCAGCACACTGCCAGGAGAGCACATCTGGACTCAGCACACAGCAAGACAAGGCCCAGGGCACCATGGTGGAACCACAGAGCCACTGGTGCTGGCAAAGCCCTCTGAGGTCATCCAGTCCAGCACCAACCCAGCACCACCATGGCCCCCAAACCCTGTGCCCAGGTGCCATGGCCACACCTTGCACACTCAGCACCACCATGGCCCCCAAACCCTGTGCCCAGGTGCCATGGCCACATCTCTCTTCAACACCTCCAGGGGTGGGCACTCCACCACCTCCCTGGGCAGGCTGTGCCAGTCCCTCACCACCCCTGCAGCCAAGAAATCTTTCCTTATCTCCAAGCTCACCCTGCCCTGGCACAATGCCATGCCTGAGGGCTAAGACACTGTCCCTGCTGGCCACCCTAAGCCCCCGAGAAGGCCACCCTGGGCACCCCTCACTCACCCATCTTCTTGGGCAGCAGGTACACGTCCTGCTTGTAGCGGCCCTCGGGGGCGTTGTACAGCTCGATCAGGGCCAGGGCCTGCAGAGACCACAGGGCACAAGCCAAGGACAGTCAGGGACAATGGCACAAAGCTCTGGACAGCAGCACTCAGGGTTTGGGAGCCTGAGGGAAGTGCCATGAAGGAGCAGCTCCCACCCGAGGGCACATCCCTGTGGGTGTCCACAGTGCCAGCGGCTGGGGGGGAGCAGAGGGCTCAGAGCTCAGATGCCTCCCAGCTTGTTCACAGCCCCTGGGCCTGCTGCCCTGGAGGAGCAGGGCAGGGCATGGAGGAGAGGGCAGCAGCTCTAATTCCCTCATGTCACAGAGTGCCACAGCAGCTGGGCCCCAGGCTGGCTCCAGAACCCAGGGCCCCATCCGCAGCAGCAACCAAACTGCTGCTCCCCTGAGTGCTGAGAGCCACCTCCAAACCACACAGCACAACCCCTCTGGCCCTGGCCCCAGGCCTGTGAGGACACAAAGGATGCCATGGCTGTGCCCCCTCCCCATGGGCAGCCCCCCCCAGCAGTGCCCTCCATGCTTCCAGCCCACTGAGCTGCCTGCCCTGCCCACTCAGGCAGCACAGAGCCTTGGCCTGGCCTCTGCAAAGGCAGATCCTGGCAAGCTGCAAGGCCCCAGCCAGGTCCAGCCAGCTGAGCTGGCAGCAGTGCTTGGCAGCTTTCCAGCCACTGACCCCCAGTGCCCCCTCCAGACCCACCCCAGGGAGGGAGTTTGTCCTGAAGAACTCCAAGGGCCCAAGGACGAACCAAAGCCTCCCCTTGAGCCCAGCTCAGAGCTGTGCTGGGGAAGCTCTGCAGCAGCTCAGGGCACAGCAGGAGCTCTGCTGGGAAGCTTTGGTGCACTCCAAAGCTCTCTCCCAGCTCCAGCAATTCCCATTGCCTTTAACTGCAGCCCAGGTAGGAGCTGGGGATGGCTCTCCTGGCTCTGCTGCCATCCCGAGGGCACTTCCAGCTGCATATTCCCAGCTCCTTCCACACCATCCCCACCCTGAGGGTTGGGCAAGGCCCCAGAGCAACCTTCACCCCTCCTGCCCCAGCCCTGCCCTGTACGGACCTGAGTGGTGGCTGTGATGGAGAGGACAAAGGTAGGAACTGTGGAGCAGCTCAGGTTGAGCAGACGACCCTGGGGGAGAAGAGGAGGAGCCTGCAGAGAGCTGAACTCCAGCCCAGACCAAGTCTTGAGGCAGGATTCACCTCCCCCAGCAGCCTGGGGCAGAGCTTTAAGGACCATCTCTGTGCCCTCAGCACTCAAACCCAACCTCAGCTCCCACCCTAACCACGAGCTGAGGGGCAGGGAGGGGACCCCAGAAAGAGGCATCCTGCTGCCAGCAGAGCTGCAAGGGGAGAGGAGACAGCAGCAGAGAGCACCTGGCTGATGGGGACAGCTGCCAGCTCCAAAGGGCAGAGCCAGGTGGCACCACCGTGGCTGCAGGTGGCACCAGAAATGTCCCCAAGAGGAAGGGAACCAGGAACTAAAGTCGAGACAGCTTCTCCTGAAGGCTGAACCTCCTCTAGAGGTGAAGTGTCCCAGCAGCAGTCATAGATTCATGGAGTCCTAGGATGGGTTGGGTTGGAAGGGACCTGAAAGCTCAGCCAGTGCCAAGCCCTGCCATGGACAAGGGCACCTCCCACCAGCACAGGCTGCCCAAGGCCTCATCCAGCCTGGCCTTGAACACCTCCAGGCAGGGGACAGCCACAGCCTCCCTGGGCACCTGTGCCAGGCTCTCCTCACCCTCCCTGTCAAGAATTTCCTCCTCCTCTCCACTCTCACTCTCCCCTCTCCCAGCTCAGAGCCCTGTCCTGGCACTCCCAGCCCTTGCCCAAAGTCCCTCCCCAGCTCTCCTGGAGCACCTTCAGGCACTGCCAGGCTGCTCTGAGCTCTCCCTGGAGCCTTCTCCTCTCCAGGCTGCTTTCACAGACCCACAGAAGCAGTCAGGGTTGGAAGGCACCACAAGGATCAGCCAGTGCCAACCCCCCTGCCATGGCAGGGACACCTCACACTAGATCAGGCTGTGCAGAGCCTCATCCAGCCTGGCCTTAAACACCTCCAGGGGTGAGGCTTCCACCACCTCCCTGGGCAGCCCCTGCCAGGCTCTCACCACCCTCATGCTGAACAACTTCCTCCTCACGTCCAGGCTGACTCTCCCCAGCTCTGCTCCATTCCCCCTGGTTCTCCCCGTTGCAGACTCTGGCACACTGCCCCCCCGTGCCAGGGCTGCCCTGCCAGCTCACCTCAGCCAGCAGCACCACTCTCTTCCCGTCTGGCCAGATGATGTGGTCCACCTGGGAACGGACTCGCTCCCAGGTCAGCTCCGGCGTGCGCAGGCTGGTCTGAGGCAGCAGCAGGAGGGAGAGGAGGGAGAGGTTGGAGCCCTGGTGGGAGGGCAGGGGCAGGGGCAGGGGCAGGGGCAGGGGAGGGCAGAGGCAGGCTCACCACATCGATCTCCGTGTTGGAGTGGCCCATGTTGCACACGATGCAGCTGTTCTTCATCCTGTCCAGGTGCTCCCTGGTCACCACGTTCTTGTTTCCTGTGGGCACAGGGGGCTCAGGTGAACCCCAGGCACTGGGGAGCATCCCAAGGCAGTGAGGAGCACCCCAAGGCAGTGGGGAACATCCCAAGGCAGTGAGGAGCACCCCAAGGCAGTGGGGAACATCCCAGGCAGTGGGGAGCACCCCAGGCAGCAAGGAGCACCCTAAAGCAGCGAGGAGCACCCAAAGGCAGTGTGAAACATTTCAGGCACTGGGGAGCATCCCAGGCACTGGAAATAAAACCAGTGAGAGGTGTCCCTGCCCAGGGCAGGGAGGTTGGGGCAGCCTCCTCTCAGGTCCCTTCCAGCCTAAGCCGTTCCAGGGCTCTCCTCTGGCAGGAGCTCAGCCTGGGCAGCATCAGATGAACTTCCACAGGTGCCCTCCTGGCTGCCACAGCAGGAGGACACATGGGGCCAGTGCTGAGCTCAGCACAAGAGGAAATGGCCTCAAGTAGCACCAGAGGAGGTTTAGTTTGGCCATGAGGAACAATTTCTGCCCCCTGAGGCTTGTCCAGGCCTGGCCCAGGCTGCCCAGGGCAGTGGTGGAGTCCCCATGCCTGGAGGGGCTTCAGAGCCCTGGAGCTGTGGTGCTGAGGGCCTTGGGCTGGTGGTGCCCTGGCACTGCTTGGCCTCAGTGTTCTCAGAGGTCTCTTCCAAGCCACACAGCTCCAGCACTCCCTGAGCTTTGGTCCCGTGGCTGCAGCAGTGCCCACAGTGCCCCTGGGACACGTGGCTGGGCTGCCCCCTGTGCCAGGGGCTAAGCACTGAGGGGGTGCAGGAGGAAAGGCTCTGGGCAGAGCACAGCTGCTGCTCTGGCTCAGTGAGCAGCCACATGGCCTCCAGCCACAGCTCCCCACGGCCCTCCAGACACCCACTCAGCAGTGGCTGCCCCTTCCCAGCCTCCCCCACGAGCTCCTCCAGCCCTACCTGTGCAGGTGATGACCACATCCACCTGCCGGATCACTTCGCTCAGCTTCACCACCCGGAACCCATCCATGCTGGCAAGGGAGGAGGGGGAGAGGGAGCACCGTGAGGAGGAGCTTCCATTGCCTGCCTGCTGCAAGCCAGCAGGGAGCTCAGCACTGCCCTCCTGCAGCAGCAGCTCTGACCTGCCCCACAGGCACTCCACACTCCAGCCCCACAGGCACACTGGCCCAGGGAGCTGCTGCAGTCCCCAGCCCTGGAGGTGTTCAGAGCTGCTGAGGGTCATGGCCCAGGAGCTGTGCCCAGGGAGGTGCTGAGCTGTGCCTGGACTTGATGAGCCTAAGATTTTCTTCCAGCCAGGAGACTCTGACTGTCAGCATCCTACCAGCCCTGCAGGAACCCTCCAGCAGCTTTCCCACCCCACCCAGGGCAGCTGCCTGCCGCCTGCCACCCCACAGCCCTAACAGCTGCCCCAGCCTTGCCCCAGCCCCCCCGACAAGGTGGACGTCCCCCAGGATGTCTCCCAGAGCTCCCCCCCAGATCCTGGCTCTGCTGCAGCCTCTGTCAGTGCTTAAGGCAGGCCAGAGATGAGGAGGCAGATGAGGAGGCAGATGAGGAGGCAGATGAAGAGCTGCTCAGCAGCAGCAGCATCTCACCAAGCCTGCAGGGCACAGATGGGGTCGATCTCGGTGACGTAGACGATGGCTCCCAGGGCCTTCAGAGCAGCACAGCAGCCTTTGCCCACCTGCCCAGGGGAAGCAGCAGTGTGGAGCTGAGCATGGCAGGGGCCAGGTGCCACAAACCCTCCCCTGAACCAGCTGAGCAGCCTGGCAGATGGCATCTGCCTGACATCAGGAGCAGCTCAGCCATGTACCCCGAGTGGCACTTCTACAAGCCCAGCTGCCCCTCTCCAAGGCCACCAGCCCCCAGCATGGCCACCAGCCCCCCCCAGCATGGCCAACAGCTGGCAGGAGCTTTCCAGAGCCAGGAGCTCCCTGCCTGTGCAGCCCCCAGCATGGCAGAGCACTTTCTGAGCTCTCCTCCAGGAGGAGACCAAAGCCAGCCTGGGTGAGCATTTGTCTTATCAATGCATATCAGCATCTGGGGAGCAAGAGGCTGGGGCCAGACTCTGCTCAGTGGTGCCCAGGCACAGGAGAAGAGGCACAGACTGGCCCCCAGGACGCTGAGCCCTGGGGCTGAGCCTGCAGGAGAGCAGCCCCAGAGGGGAGCTGAGCAGTGCTCAGCAGGAGCTAAAGCAGCTGTGGGGGGCAAGAGGCTGGGGCCAGGCTCTGCTCAGTGGTGCCCAGGGCCAGGCCAAGGGGCAGTGGGCACAGACTGGAGCCCAGGAGGAGAAAGTTGTTTGGGGTGAGGGTGCTGGAGCCTGGAGCAGGCTGCCCAGAGAGGCTGTGGAGTCTCCTTGTGTGCAGCTTCCAACCCCCCTGGGCACTGTGCCCCTGGGCGAGCTGCTGTGGGTGCCCTGCTTGGGCAGGGGCTGGGCTGGCTGAGCTCCAGAGGTCCCTTCCGACCCAGACCGTTCTGTGACTCCAGGGAGCAGGCAGCAGCAATCAGCCCTGGCTGAGCTGCACCTGCCTGAGCTCAGCCCCAGCTTCTCACCCAGATGTGGCTGGGCAAGAAGCATCTCCAGAGAGAGCCTCACTGCCCCCCCAGCTCTGCCCTCAGGTCTGCTCACAGCAGCCAGGGAGGACACAGCAGGAGTGCAGCCCCGGGCCAAGGGCAGAGCAGTGAGGCTGAAGGATTCCCTCGCTCCGAGGCAGCTCAGCAGAGCTCCAGACAGCTCTTGGGCACTACAGCTCCCAGCACAGCCCCTGGCTCAGCAGGGCTGCAGCTCAGAGCCTGGGTGAGGGCCAGAGCAGCCTTCCGAAGCTGGGCTGAACCGCGAGGAGCTTTGGCAGCTCCTGCCAGGCCTCAGCCACACGGGAGGGTGAATGCCCCCGCGGGCAGCACAGGGACAGAGGGCAGCTGCCAGCCCCCAGCTCCCTGCTCTGCCAGGGCAGCATCATTTACAAGTTCATGCTCTGCCTCCCCTCTGCCAGAGGGTTAACCACCAGTGGGATGCAGCCTGCTCCTCCACCTCCTGTGCCACGGGCGCGGTGCCAGCCGGGCTGGGTGCTGACGCCAGGCCAGGCACGGCAGATGGCAGCACCCACGGGGAGTTAAGAGCTCAGGGCAGCATCCCAGCAGGTGCCCCAGCCACAGCCCAGCTGGGACATGTGGGCCCTGCTCTGCAGCCTCCCAGCAGGCTCCAGCAGGATTCCTCCTGGTCACTGCTCCCCAGGTTCCATCGGCTGCACCCAGGCCTCGTGGGGGGCAGGGCAGGGCTCGGGGGGAGGCTGCACAGCTCCAGGCACCTGCCTCTGAAACTCACCTCCCCATAACCACAAACCACCACCTGCTTCCCTCCAAACATCACATCCGTGGTCCTCTTCAGGCTGGGGGACAGAGAGAGACCTGTGTTGGGATTAGTCAGGCGCACGCCGCAGATGGCACTGGGCAGCTCCCTGCTGCCACGGCCCCCAGGACCAGCTCCTGCCAGCCCCCAGCAGCCAAGAGCCACTTCCCTGCCCAGCAGGAGCTGCAGCCCGAGCCAGTAGTGTGAGGGTGGGGCTGAGGGGCTGCACTCACCCATCCAGGATGGACTCCCTGCAGCAGTACAGGTTGTCAAACTTCTGCTTGGTGACAGAGTCGTTGACGTTCATGGCTGGCACACAGAGCTTGCCAGCCTTGGACAGCTGGTACAGCCTGGGGGGGCACAGGAGCACAGTGGGAGGGGCTGGAAGGGACCTCTGGAGGTCAGCAGTCCAACCCCCCTGCCAGGGCAGGGGCACCCAGGGCAGGTCATCCAGGTGGGTTCGGAAGCTCTCCAGAGACCTCTCTGGGCAGCCTGCTCCAGGCCCCAGCACCCTCACAGTGTTCCACTGCCTGCAGCAGCTTTGGGGCTCTGACCTGGACTCTCTCCAGCAGTTCCCTGAGCTCCTTCTTGAACTGAGGGGCCCAGAACTGGACACAACATTCCAGCTGTGGCCTCAGCAGGGCAGAGCAGAGAGGCAGGAGAACCTCTCTGACCTGCTCACCACAGCCCTTCCAACCAAGCCCAGGACGCCCTCAGCCTTCTTGGCCAGCAGGGCACACTGCTGCCTCATGGGCACCCTTCTGGCCACCGGGGGCCTCTTCCCCAGAGCTGCCCTCCATCGGACAGCCCCAGCCGAGGCTGCTGCCCAGGGAGGCCCGGGGCAGCCTGGCAGCTCACCTGTGCACGCCGGTGACGCTCTCCTCCACGATGCCGCGGATCTTCTTGAAGACGCTGGGGTACTTCTTGTAGACCCAGTGGGTCAGGTCCCCCCCATCGTCCAGGATCTGGGGGAGCCAGGGCACAGCATGCAGCAGCCAGGCCTGCCACTGGCAGAAGCACTGACTGGGGAGACAGAGGCTGGTGGGAGGGAGGCTGCGGGGCAGGGGCCCTGGGCTCACTCCTGGGCTCCTCTGGCTGCCAGCAGCTCGAGGTCGCCTCCACACACAGAGGATCTCTCCCCCCCTGCCTGCAGCTGATGGCTCCTACCAGGGTTTGCTGCCCCTGCTATGGGCTCTGCAGCCTGGAAAGGTGACTGCAGGCAGCACTAAGTAAAGAGGCTGAGAGCAGGAGGACCCCAAACATCCATGCCCTGAAAGCAAAGAGTGGAGAGGAGAGGCTGGAAGGGCTGTGCCCAGCCCACTGCCACATGCTGGCACACCAGCAGGCACCATGAGCCACCTGGGCACTGCGAGCCATCAGCTGCTGGCAGCAAGAGAAAGATCTCCTGCGGAGAGACCTCCCCCACCCGTGGCAGAGGGTGGATGGGAGCTGTGTTAAGAGAGGAGCTCCCAAAGGGCTGATGCCAGGGCAAAGGGCTGCTCTTTGGCAGCTCTGGCAGGAGCTGTGCCCAAGCCACTAAGGCTGCTCCAGCTCAGGACATGGTCTCTGCAGTTCCTGCAACCCCCACAGGTGCCCTGAGCCCAGCTCCAGCTCCATTCTCCAGGGCAACCACTTCATGAGGGCTCTGCAAAGCCAGGAGGTGCCCAGGCAGTCCTGGGAGGCTCCCAGGAACGTGCCCAGGGAGGGAAGGGTGAGCAGCATCACTCCTCCGCAGAGGAGGAGGAAGGGCTGAGGAAGGCTCATTACCATGTTGGCCTGCCAGCCATCCATGTTCACACAGCGATCGATGCACCACCAGAAGTCATCCTCTGACTCCCCCTTCCAGGCAAACACAGCCACACCTAGGAGAGAGGAGCAGCCTTGGCCTCGGGGAGACCTCCTGGCACTCTGCGGCTCCCCCAGAGGAGGCTGCAGCCAGCTGGCGTTGGGCTCTGCTCCCGAGAACAGGATGAGGGGAAATGGCCTCAGGCTGCCCCAGGGCAGGTTAAGTTGAGGAACAATTTCTGCCCCGTGAGGCTCGACCAGGCCTGGCCCAGGCTGCTCAGGGCAGTGGTGGAGTCCTCACCCCCGGGGGAGTTTGGCAGCTGCAGAGCTGTGGTGCTGAGGGCCATGGGGTGGTGGTGCTCTGGCACTGCTGGGCTGAGGCTTGGACTCCTGAGAGGTGCCCTCCACCCACAAGGACTCTGTGACCCTGTGATCTGCTCGGGCTGGCAGAGCTCTCTGCTGCTTGCTCAGCTCCGCCAAGCCACAGCCAGGAGGGGCCAAGGAGCCAGGCAGAGAGCAAGGCACAGCCCACAGCAGGCTCAGACCTGCTGCCCCCTCCCTGCAAGTCCTTGGCCCAAACCATCCCTCAGAGCAGCTGCCCGGGCCCAGGCCTGAGAGGCAGAAGGGGCTGAAGGTCCACACCACTCACCAGCTTCTGCCAGGGCAGCTGCCACTTCGTTCTGGGTGGAGTAGATGTTGCAGGCAGACCAGCGGCACTGCGCCCCCAGCGCACACAGCGTCTCGATCAGCACCTGCGGGCACTGGGCATCAGCGGCTGCTGGCACCGGCGGCTGTGTGGCACCAGCGGCTGCTGGCACTGGCGGCTGCTGGCACCGGTGGCTGTGTGGCACCTGCGGCTGCTGGCACCAGCGGCTGCTGGCACCGGCAGCTGCGTGGCATCAGCAGCTGCTGGCACTGGCAGCTGTGTGGCACCGGCGGCTGCTGGCACTGGCGGCTGCTGGCACCGGTGGCTGTGTGGCACCTGCGGCTGCTGGCACCAGCGGCTGCTGGCACCGGCAGCTGTGTGGCACCAGCGGCTGCTGGCACCGGTGGCTGCTGGCATCGGCGGCTTCATGGCACCGACGCTCAGGGCCCCGGGCACAGCCTCGTGAGGCATCCACCAGCGATCAGCTCCAGCCAGCACTGCCCTGGGGCACCGCAGGCAGCAGAACCTCCCCGGGGCTGTTCCCAGAGCGAAGCTGCCCCCCGGGGCCGGGAGGCTCCAGGGACAGCGTCCCTGAGGCAAAGCTGCTGCCCCCAGCCCACGCCCCCAGCAGGCAGCCACTCACCGCGGTCTGGGCTGTGATGTGGGTGCAGCCCACGATCCTGGCGCCGGCCAAAGGCTTCTCGCCCTGGGCTCGTTTCCTGAGCGAGATGAGGGCAGACATATCTGCGAGAAGGGAGAGAGGGCTCAGGGCTGGCCCCGCAGCCACCAGACCTGCTCTGCTCTCGGCCTCACAGCCTGCAGCCAGCCCCACAGCTTCTGCCACAGGCATCACACAGCCAGGGGCAAACCTCCTGGCCCTGGCCCTGGCCCAGCAGCTCGGCCCAAAGCTGGCCCAAAACAGAAGAACAGAACCTTGGGAGCTGGAGGGACCTCAAAGCTCATCCAGCCCAGAGCAGGATCACCTGGGGAAGGTCATCCAGGAGGGTTCTGAATGTCTCCAGAGGAGGCTCCACAACCTCTCTGGGCAGCCTGCTCCAGCGTGCACAGGACCACAGAATGCACAGGGCTGGGAGGGACCCACGAAGGTCACCCTGAGCAACCCCCCGCAGCCAGCAGGGACAGCCCAGCTAGGGCAGGACACCTCCAGCCCTGTCATTTGCCACTGGCCCAGCCAGCGGGGGAGGGCTGGGACAGACACCAGCCAAGGAAGGCATCCAAGGCCAGGCAGCAGCCCTGCGGCACAGCAGCATGGAGGAGAAGCCCCTCGAGAAGCTGCAAACGGCACCAGAAGAGCTGCAACAAAGGGCCTGGATCCTCTTCCCCTTCTTGGCAGCCTGGGTCTAAGAGCAGCCCAGGAGCAAAGTTTCTCAATCACCTCACTGGAAGCAGGAATTTGGCTTCCCACAAGGCCCAGGGCAAGGGGCTGGGGCAGCAGGGTTGGTGTCTCCCAGGGTCTCTCCCTGAGGTTTCCCATCCCAAGCCACCACAAGACTGAACCCTGCAGGAGCTCTGCTGCCAAGTCCAGCTCCTCCCCACCTATCTTCCAGTCTAGAGGGGCAAAATGAGGTGCTCCAGGCTGGAGCAAAGCTGGGGCAATGCCATGGCTCAGCTCTTGCTCTCTGCCAGCCACCAGCCCCCCTTGCCCCCCAGGCTCCCTCACCCTGCTCAGCGATCTCGATCTCGCGGCGCCCGAACTCCGCCTGCTTGATGTTCTTCACGCAGAAGTTGCTGCTGCCCTTGGAGTTGGTCTGCTGCTTCTCCCGGGGGGACACCTCATCGTCAGAGCTGTCTGTGTAGGAGGCAGCTGCAGCCAGGAGAGCAACAGCTCAGCCAAGAGCTCAGGGGCTGGGCAGCTCCTACCCCTGCGGCAGGCTTCAGCTCAGTTTTGCTTCCCACCTTTCATGCAGACAGAGTCATGGAACCACAGAATGGGTTGGAAGGGACCTCAAAGAGCATCCAGCTCCAGCCCCTGGGACACCTGCACCAGCCCAGGCTGCTCAGGGCTTCATCCAGCCTGGCCCTGAAAACCTCCAGGGAAGGGGCAGCCACAGCCTCCCTGGGCAGCCTGTGCCAGGCTCTCCTCACCCTCACTGCCAAGAGTTTTTCCCTCCTCTCCGCTCTTCCTCTGCCCTCTCCCAGCCCAAAGCCACTGGCCCTGTCCTGCCACCCCCCAGCCCTTGCCCACAGTCCCTCCCCAGCTCTCCTGCAGCTCCTTCAGCTACTGGAGGCTGCTCTGAGCTCTCCCTGGAGCCTTCTCCTCTCCAGGCTGCACAGCCCCAAACTCTCCCAGCCTGTCCCACAGGGGAGGTTCTGCAGCCTCTGAGCATCTCCATGGCCTGCTCTGGACCCTCTGCAGTAGCTCCAGGTCCTTGTGCTGGTGCCCCAGAGCTGGAGGCAGTGCTGCAGGTGAGGGCTGAGCAGGGCAGAGCAGAATCCCCTCCCTGTGCTGCTGCTCACTCACACTCTGAGTCTCCTCAGGGAGGCAATGTCCCGCAGGAATTCTGCACTCCTGCTCCCCAGACCAGCTCAGGAGGAGGTTATCAACTGGTGACCAACTCCCGACTCCAGGAACCCCCAGAATCACCCCCCCATGTCCAAACAGAACCCAGCAGCATGGAGACCCTCAGGCAGGGTGTGAGTGGTGTGCCCACAGCAGCCTGGCACCTACCAGAGCTGTAGCTGTCAGTGGAGGACTGGGAGATGGAGCGGGACAGGGACCTGCGGCCTGTCTTGGTTGGGAACTTGGTGAACTCCTGCATGTCATCTGCAAACTGGATTTGCTGAGGAGGGCAAAGAAGAGGAGTTCTGCATCAGGAGGTGCTCCTCCTGCCAAGCCCCTGCCTCCCTCCCCCCTGCCTCCCCCCTGCCATGCTGCAGCTGCAGGAATGAGCATCTCCAGCGCAGGCAGCGAGGCCCAGACCTGTGCCTGCCTCTGCCTGCTCACCTCTGGCACCAGCAGGATCCTGGAATGCACTGCCAGAGCTCATCTCATCCAGCCCCCCTGCAGCCCCCCAGAGACATCCCCACCGAGGTCAGGTTGCTCAGAGCCCCACCAGGCCTGACCTCCACAGCCTCCAGGGCACAGTGCAGCCTGCTCCAGTGCTCCACCACCCTCCTGGCACAGAATCTCCTCCTCACGTCCAAACTAAATCTAAAGTAGATTTGGCAATACCTGAAGACAAAAGCCCCACCCAGGCGAGCTTGAAACCTCTCCATGAACCCATCCCTGGCTCCCTGAGGCTCCTCCAAGCAGCTCAGCTGCCTGTAGGACAGCAGCAGGGCACAGCCCCAGAGCACCCTGCCCCCAGCGCGGGGTCACAGCACGGCAGAGCTTGGAGGGGACCTCTGGAGATCATCTGCACTCCCTCACACTGCCCAGGCAGGGTCACCTCGAGAAGGCCACACAGGAGCATGTCCAGGCGGATTTGGAAGGACTCCAGAGTCGGGGGGGACCACTCCAGCACCCCTCTGGGCAGCCTGCCCCAGGGCTCCACCACCCTTAAATTACAGAGGTTCCTCCTCCTGTTCAGATGAGCTTCTGATGGTCCCAGCCTGTGCCCATCACCCCTTGCCCTGTCCCTGGGCACCACTGAACAAAGCCTGGCCCCAGCCTCTTGCCCCACCCCTCAGATATTCACAGACACCGATCAGGTCCCTCTCAGCCTTCTCCTCCTGGCAGCATCCAGCCCCAGGGCTCTCGGCCTCTCCTCAGAGCAGCGATGTGCCAGTCCCAGCTGCCTTTGCCCCAGGTGCAGCAGCAAAGCTGGGGTGGTCCCAGCCGGCGCTGAGCTCCCTGCGGCTCCATCCTGCCCCTGCCCCAGGAGCTGAGTGTGCTGCAGGTTAAGCACACAGCAGAACCTTCCAGCAGCGACACTGCCCCGGGCACAGAGCTCGGCCAGGGGCAACATTCCAGCCAGAGGTCGCTGATGCTGCTTGGCCTTTCGGGCTCCACCACCTTGCAGATGTTGCCATTGGAAGGGAAGGCCCAAAGCAGCCACTCCACTCCTCCTCCCCCTCTCGGCCAGAGGCAACCCAAAGCTCCAGCCCCTTCTCCCTGCTCATCAGAGTCAAAAGCTTGGGGCCAGAAGGAGGGAGAACAGCCCCAAACTGCTCAGCTGCTGCACTCCTCCTGTGGGAGCAGCCCAGCAACAAGCTCTGCTGCTTCAGGGGCAAAAGATGGAGCTGAGAGGGAATGAGGAGATCCAGGCTGATGTCCTTCCCCCCAGCATGCAGGAGGCACAGAGCCCCCAGCACAGCCTCTCCCCTCTGCTCACAGCTCTGCAGGGCTTCACTCTGCCCCTTAGCAGGGAGCTGCGGTGGCTGGCAGGGGGAGTGCCAAAGCATCCCCACAGACCCAGCAGACCTCCAGAAGAGTCCTCAGAAATCAAGGTGATGCAAAGAGCCTGGCCACAGGGGCCTCAAGGAGGAGGTTTCCATGCCACAAAGCTGTCCAGAAGCTCTCATGCAAGAAAGAGCCTTCAAGGGGAGAAGAATGAAACCATCTTGTCGAGATGATGCAGCCCAGGGAGGAGGAAGCTGCAGAGGCAGGGGCTGGGGGGGCTGCAGCACCAGGGAGGCCACTTGGGCTGTGAGCTGGAGCCATGGATCCTGGAGAAGCCCAGCTGCTGGGCCAGAGCAGCTCAGGAGGGCAGGCAGGGGTGTGGAGCCCTCTGCTAGGTCCAAGGGAGCACATCTGGAGTGATACACACCCAGGGAAGTGCTGGGGGGCACTGGAAAGCCTGGGGGGGGTGTTGCTGAGGGACAGGACTTGGTGATAGACCTGGGAGTTGGACTCTTCTCCCAGGGAGCAGCAACAGCACAAGAGGAAGTGGCCTCAGGTTGCCCCAGGGCAGGTTCAGGTTGGCCATGAGGAACAATTTCTGCCCCCTGAGGCTTGTCCAGGCCTGGCCCAGGCTGCCCAGGGCAGTGCTGGAGTCCCCATGCCTGGAGGGGTTTCAGAGCCCTGGAGCTGTGGTGCTGAGGGCCATGGCTGGCAGTGCCCTGGCACTGCTGGGCTGAGGCTTGGACTCCATGGCCTGATGAAAACATTCTCTGTTTGGGGTGCTGGAGGTGACTCCAGGTCAAAGTCAGCACCACAGCCCCTCAGGCACCCCAGGCCCTGCTGAGGGTGCTCCCAGGGCTCCTGGCCAGCTGCAGCCTTCCAGCCTGGTGCCTGCTTCCCAAAGCAGCCCTGCAGGTCTGACACAAGCAGCAGGGATCAGCTCTGGCAGGAGGAATGGGAACAACTAAATGCAGCCTGCAGGTTTGCTTTTGCAACTGGGTTGGTGCAGAGAGAGGAACTGGAGGGCATCCTAAGCCACAGTGCTGCTGGCAGCACTGGCACTGAGATCAGAGGGGCAGGAGCTCTGCCAGCCTGCAACCTCAGGCAGGTAACGGTGGCGGCTGTGGAGTTGGAGCTGGCAGGAGCTGGAGCTGGCAGGAGCTGGCAGGAGCTGGCAGGAGCTGGCAGGAGCTGGCAGGAGCTGGAGCTTCCCACCCAAAGAATGATATTGCTGGAATTTGTTGAAGGTCTCCCCCAGCAGGGAGGAGTTGGCTGAGAAGTGGCTGAAGGGCAGAGCTCAGTGGGGCAGGGGCCAGCTGCAGCCTGTGGCTGATGTTCCCCTGGGGTCAGGACTGGGTCCAGTCTTGTTCAGCATCTTCATCACTAACCTGGATGAAGGCAGAGTGGAGCCTCAGCCAGTTTGGTGATGAACCTGATGGAGACAGTCCAGAGGAGGCCACAGAGGTGATCAGAGGCTGCAGAGCCTCTCCTACATGGGCATACAGGGACAGCTGAGGCTGTGCTCCCTGGAGAAGGCTCCAGGGAGAGCCTGAAGGGGCTGCAGGAGAGCTGGAGAGGGACTCTGGACAAGCCTGGGAGTGCCAGGACAGGGCCAATGGCTTTGAGCTGGGAGAGGGGAGAGTGGGGAGGAGGAAATTAGAGTGAGGGTGGGGAGAGCCTGGCACAGGTTGCCCTGGGAGGTGCTTGAGGTCCTGTTCCTGGAGACATCCCAGGTCAGGCTTGCTGGGGCCCAGAGCAGCCTCGGGTGGAGATTCCCTGCTGACTGCAGAGGGCTCAGGCAAGATGCCCTTCGAGGTTGCCCCTGCACCCGGCCCGGTGTGTGCTGCCAGCTGGGGGCTGCATCCCAAGGCAAGGCACAACCCCAGCGCGGCAGCCGCAGTTGAGCTCCCCTGGGTAATCCTGCCGGGGCTTTGCTGCAGCTCAGCTCAACTCCACAGCTTAGCGAGGGCTGCCCTGGCTAAAATTATCACCGAGGCTGCCACAAAGCAGCCCTGCACACCCCCTGCCCCTGGCCGGGCTCAGCCAGCCCCGCAGCCGGCCCCGGCCGAGAGGAAGAGGAGGGAGGGTGGGGAGAGGCTGCGTGAGGAGCCCTGGGCTGGGCTCTGCGGTAAGGCAGGGGAGAAAACCTCCTCACCCCTGGGCTCCTCCCGGGAATTCTCAGCGGCACCCCCAGGCCGGCGCTGCCGGGAGGGGCCGGGGCCAGGAGCAGAAGCTGCCAGGTGCGGACTGGCACATCCCAGCCCGGGCCCGCGGGGGGCACTCTGCAACCCACGGCGCAGGGCTCCGGAGCGAGGAAAACGTCAGCAAGTCGCAGGAGTGCCTGGGTTGGCAATGCCCTCTGAGGGCACCTCCGGGCATGGGCACTCCACCACCTCCCTGGGCAGCCTGTGCCAGTCCCTGACCACTCTTGCAGCAAAGAAATCTTTCTCCATCTCCAACCTCACCCTCCCCTGGCACAGCTGCAGGTCAGTTCCTCTCCTTCTGGCCCCGGAGCCCAGGGAGCAGAGCCCAGCAGCAGCCTCCTCCCGGGGAGCAGAGCAGTGAGGTCTCCTCTCAGCCCCAGACCCTCCCCCGGCTCGGCTGCCCCTGGCCAGCGATCAGCACCAGGCAGGCAGAGCAGCACAGCACCTGGGTGGCACCAGAAGCAGCCTGGGCAGCAGGCTGAGAGGTGCCTCTGCCGCCCTGGCGAGCCCTCACCTGGGCCACCGTGCCCAGATCTGGAGTCCTCTGCAGCAGAAGGACCTGGAGCTGCTGGAGCAGGTCCAGAGGAGGCCACGAGATGATGAGAGGGCTGGGGACAGGCTGGGAGAGCTGAGGCTGCTCAGCCTGGAGAAGAGAAGGCTCCAGGAGGGCAGGAGCTCCTCTGCCCATCTCTGCCCATGCTGCTTTGGGTGCAGCCCAGGCTGCCCTTGGCTTTCTGGGCTGCCAGTGCCCACTGCTGCCTCCTGTCCAGCTTCTCCTCCCCCAGCACCCCCAAGCCCTGCTCTCACTCTCACCCTGTATGCCCCAAGCCAGGCACAGGACCTCACACTTGGCCTCACTGAGCCTCAGGAGGTTCTCCTCAGCCTCCTCTCCAGGCACCTCTGGCTGGATCCTGCCCTTCAGTCTTGCCAACTGCACCACCCAGCCTGGTGCCCTCTGCAGCCCTGCAGTGTCTCTGCTGGAGCCTGGGCAGCACTGTGCCAGCGCAGAGCGACACACCAGCTGCTGCCAAGCTCTCCCTGGGCACTGCTGCCCCTGCCAGGCCTGCAGAACATTCCCTCCCCTGCTGAATCCTGGTGCTCCCCAGCCCCTTCCCACCCAGATCCTACTCTTCCCAGCCACGGGAAGCTGCTTGCTGCCAGCTCCAGACACTGGGTCTGGCCTGAACAGCTCCAGGGTGGAGGCAGCCACAACCTCCCTGGCACCCTGTGCCAGTGCCTCCTGACCCTCATGCTCAAGAGTTTCTTCCTCATCTCCAGCCTCAGTCTGCCCCCCTCAAGCTCTCCTCACTCTGCCTGTCTCAGGCTGAACTCTGTGCACCCCAAAGCCACCATGAAGTTAAGCAATCAGCTCCAACAAGCCTCTCTCTGCACTAGAAGGTACCTGCCCATGCGTGGGCACATCACCTGGCAGTGCCAACCCAGCAGCTCTCCTGGCCCCAGCAAGTCTCTGCCTCCTGTGTTTAATGATTACAAGAGAGGAAGGACAAAAGGTCTCCAGAGCTGCACTGCCACCACCTACAGGGCCTGGCAGCTTGAGTCTGCTGGGAGTGCCACCCTCCATGGCTTCGGAATGGCAGCGTGGTGAGGCTGGCAGGGACCTCTGGAGCTCAGCCAGCCCAGCCCCTGCCCGAGCAGGGCACCCACAGCAGCTTGCCCAGGGGCACAGTGCCCAGGGAGGGGTTGGAAGCTCTCCACACAAGGAGGCTCCACAGCCTCTCTGGGCAGCCTGCTCCAGGCTCCAGCACCCTCACCCCAAACAACTTTCTCCTCCTGGGCTCCAGTCTGTGCCCACTGCCCCTTGGCCTGGCCCTGGGCACCACTGAGCAGAGCCTGGCCCCAGCCTCTTGCCCCCCACAGCTGCTTTAGCTCCTGCTGAGCACTGCTCAGCTCCCCTCTGGGGCTGCTCTCCTGCAGGCTCAGCCCCAGGGCTCAGCCTCTGCTCCTGCCAGAGCTGCTCCAGGCCCTCAGCATCCTCACAGCCTGCCCTGGGCTCTCTGCAGCACTTCCCTGTCCCTCCTGAGCCAGAGCCCACAGCTGGACCCGCACTGCAGAACCTCCCTTGCCCTGCTGCCCACACTCTCCTCTGTGCCCCCCCTGCACCCCACTGGCTCCTGGGGAGTTGTTGCCCCCCAGCACCCCCAGGGCCTTCTCCTCGGAGCTGCTCTCCAGCAGGTCCCCCCTCAGCTGTGCTGCTCAGGAGATTGTTCCTGCCCAGGGGCAGGACCTGCCCTTGCCCTGGCACAGCCCCAGGAGCTTCTCCCCACAGCTCTCCAGCCTGGCCTGGCCACTCGAGATGGTCACAGCAGCCAGGCTGGAGAGAAGCTTTCTGAGCTTACTGAGTCAGAGAAGTTTTCCATCCCCACCCCGCCCCTGCCTCTGAGCCTCAGAGGAGTTTAAACCCAGCTGGATTACCTCGGGCACAGACGGTCCAGGCACATTCCCTCTCACTTTCCATTTCAAAACTCTTTCCCTCTGCAGAGCAGCTCTGCAGAGGATGCTGCAACTCCTTCACCATGCTGCATTCCCTGATGGCAGATCACTGGCCCTGTCCTGCCACCCCCAGCCCATGCCCACAGTTCCTCCCCAGCTCTCCTGCAGCTCCTTCAGCTACTGGAGGCTGCTCTGAGCTCTCCCTGCAGCCTTCTCCTCTCCAGGCTGCACAGCCCCAAACTCTCCCAGCCTGTCCCACAGGGGAGGTTCTGCAGCCTCTGAGCATCTCCATGGCCTGCTCTGGACCCTCTGCAGCAGCTCCAGGTCCTTGTGCTGGTGCCCCAGAGCTGGAGGCAGTGCTGCAGGTGAGGGCTGAGCAGGGCAGGGCAGAATCCCCTCCCTGTGCTGCTGCTCACACTCTGGCTGCAGCCAGCACTCAGCTGGCTCTGGGCTGTGACTTGTGCTGGCTCCTGGGCACTTTGGCACCAACTGACACCCCCAAGGCCTTCTCCTCCACTGCTCACCCAGCCTGGACCTGTGCTTGGCATTGTCCTGACCCAGCTGCAGGAGCCTGTGGAACTCCTAGGACATGTCAGAGGGCTGCCAGGTGCCACCTCCGGGTGTCTCAAGGCCACCAGGTACACTCAGCTGATCATCCAAAGCCACCATGTGCCACACCAAGGTGTCCAAACATCACCAGGTGCCACCTCAGGCTTTCTCAAGGCCACCCAGGACACATCCCAGGGCCACCACATGCCAGACCACTCAAGAAGGAAGCAGTGAACCACCTAAACCCCTCCAGCCTCCTAATTCTCCTCTACCACATCCAGAGGTGACAACAAAGCTGGGGGTCAGTGCCTGGCTGGGGGTCAGTCCATGCCAGCTTGGTTCAGCTCTGCTTGGCAGGAGCAAGTTGTCCTGCCCAGTGAAGGAGGGAGAGAAGAGGCACCCCAGAGGCTGAGGCTCTTCAGCCACACACCAGTGGAGAGGAAAAGTGAAGGCCAAGAACCAGCAGGAGACTTTTCTTCGGCTCCAGGTCAAGAGGAAGAGCTCAGCAGCAGCTCGGAGTGCCCAGAGAGGGCACAGCTCGCCCAGGCTCTGCCCCTGCAGCCACCCAGGCCCTGCAGGGGTCTCCAAGCTCTCTGCCCAGGAGTGAAGAACTCTCTCCAAAGCCACCCACAGCTCCCTGCCCCATTTGCCCCCTCGAGATGAGAAGCTGAAGGCCACCCCAGGCCTACTGCCTGCAGGTCCCCAGCTCCGGCCCCGGGGCTGGCCCCGGTCCTGCCACGGCTGTGCCAGGGAGCTTGGGTTGCTCAGAGGACTTGGCTGCTGCTGCTGCTGCTGGCCTCAGGCCCCCTCTGCCCTGCTTCCAGGCTGGCACAGCCAGGCCTGTTCCCACAGGACACCATCCAGACCCAGGGCAGGCAACTCACTGCAGCCCATAGCCCCCTGGCACACAGAGGGCACAGCTCCTGCCCCCTGGCACAGCTTCTGCCCCCAAGCCCAAGGCACAGCTCTGTCCCCTGGCACACAGAGGGCACAGCTCCTGCCCCCAAGCCCAAGGCACAGTTGACTTTCCAGCCACAGCATGGACCCATGGAGCTGTTTGGGTGGGAAAAGGTCTTTAAGAGCACTGAGTCCAAGCCTTACCCCAGCACTGCCCTGGGCACCATTCAGCACCACAGCTCCAGGGCTCTGAGACCCCTCCAGGGGTGGGCACTCCACACTGCCCTGGGCAGCCTGGGCCAGGCCCCCACAACTCACAGTGGGCAGAAATTGTTCCTCGTGGCCAACCTGAACCTGCCCTGGGGCAGCCTGAGGCCATTTCCTCTCATCCTGTCCCTTGTTCCTGGCAGCAGAGCCCAACCCCAGCTGGCTGCAGCCTCCTCTCAGGGAGCTGCAGAGAGCAGTGAGGTCTCCTCTCAGCCTCCTCCAGGCTGACCCCCCCCAGCTCCCTCAGCTGCTCCTCCCCAGCCCTGCTCCCCAGCCCCTTTGGTGCTCTTCTCTGAGCCTGCTCCAGCCTCTCAGTGTCCTTCTTGGACTGAAGAGGCCAAAGCTGAGCCCAGGCTGCCAGCTGTGGCCTCCCCAGTGCCCAGCCCAGGGAACAATCCTCAGGGCAGGCCTTCCTCCTGGAGAAGCAGAACTTGCACTGCCCCCATGGCTCCCTGGGCAGGAACCACAGCCAGGAACCTGCCTGGAAACCTTTACAGCATTCCCAATGAGGAAATAAAGAGCAGTGAGGTCCTGGCAAGGTGAAGCAGCCAAGCCCTGACAGCAGCCTCCATCCTTGGTGGGCAGAGCAGCTCTGGCTGGGCAAAGCACTGGGGATAAAAAATAATCAAACCACCAAACAAGCTCCTGGGAGCTCAGGAGGGAGCTGAGGACGTCCAGACCAACCTCAAAGCTGGGCAGAGAAGAGGAAACACCCAGAAAGAAATGAGCCCATTCCAAAGGTTAAGAGGCTGGGAACTGCCCCAAGATTTCAGCCTTCCTGGGAATCAGAGCAGATGCTGGAGCTGAGTCCTGACCTGCAGCACTGCCTCCAGCTCTGGGGCACCAGCACAAGGACCTGGAGCTGCTGCAGAGGGTCCAGAGGAGGCCATGGAGATGGTCAGAGGCTGCAGAACCTCCCCTGTGGGACAGGCTGGGAGAGTTTGGGGCTGTGCAGCCTGGAGAGGAGAAGGCTCCAGGGAGAGCTCAGAGCAGCCTCCAGTAGCTGAAGGAGCTGCAGGAGAGCTGGGGAGGGACTGTGGGCAAGGGCTGGGGGTGGCAGGACAGGGCCAGTGGCTTTGGGCTGGGAGAGGGAGAGTGGAGAGGAGGAAGAAATTGATGGCAGTGAGGGTGAGGAGAGCCTGGCACAGGCTGCCCAGGGAGGCTGTGGCTGCTCTCTCCCTGGAGGTGTTCAAGGCCAGGCTGGATGAGGCCCTGAGCAGCCTGGGCTGGTGCAGGTGTCCCTGCCCCTAGCAGGGGTTGGCACTGGATGAGCTTCCAGATCCCTTCCAAGCCATTCTGTGACTGTGAGAAATAAGCATCAGGAGGAAACGATTCTGCAGTTCCCTTCCTGCCCCCAGCCCTGGCAGCACTTTGCTGCTGGCACCTCAGAGGCAGAGCAGGAGAGAACCTCCAGGCTGCAGCTGCTGCTCAGGACTCAGAGGATTCCCTCCCAGCATGGGCAAACCTCACTGCTGGACTCCAACTCCTCAGGCTGCAGCGAGGCCAAACCCTTCCCACGAGCAGGGCTGAGTTGGGCATGGGGCAGGAGGGACACAAAGGGACACCCTGGGGGCAGAGAGCTCAGCGCTCGGTCCTGCGGGGAGCCACAGCCTGCACCGCCTGCGGGAGCCTGAGGGATCCAAGGTCAACAGGGAGCAGCCCAAAGCTCCTGCTCCAGAACGGGCCCAGGCTGGACCTGAGCCTCTGCCCACGGTGCAGGAATGTGCAGCGCTGGCGGCTGCCTGCGGGCAGCTGAGAGGAGGAGCAGGAAAGAGCAGCCCCAGCCCAGGTCACCTGGCAGGAGCAAACCAAAACATCTCAGGAACCTCCCTCCCAGGCTGCCAAACTTCACTCTCCACAGAAGGCTGGAAGGAGACATTCAGCCTCGGGCATGAAGAAGGCTCCCCCAGCCCTCACCCAGACCCTGGCTGCTGCGTGACTGTGCCCCTGCGCTGGCACCGGGGAGGGCACAGCTGCAGGCCTGGGCTCAGCTTTGGGACCCTCACTCGCAGAGGAGCTGGAGCAGGGTCAGAGAAGGGCAACAAAGGTGGGGAAGGGTCTGGGGAGCAGGGCTGGGGAGGAGCAGCTGAAGGAGCTGGGGGGGTTCAGCCTGGGGAAGAGGAGGCTGAGAGGAGACCTCACTGCTCTCTGCAGCTGCCTGAGAGGAGGCTGCAGCCAGCTGGGGCTGGGCTCTGCTGCCAAGGAACAAGGGACAGGACAAGAGGAATGTCTTCAGGTTGCCCCAGGGCAGGTTCAGGTTGGCCATGAGGAACAACTTCTGCCCCTTGAGGCTTGCAGAGCCCTGGAGCTGTGGTGCTGAGGGCCATGGCTTGGCAGTGCCCTGGCACTGCTGGGTTCAGGCTTGGACTTCAGGGCTTTAAAACTCTCTTCCAACCCAAACAATTCCACGATTCTGTGCTTCTAAGGCAGCTCCTCCTCTGCCAGGCACGAACAGGTCCTGCCAGCCAACTGCAGGTCCAGAGGAGGCAGCCAAGGGGAAGCTGCAGCCCCGCGGAGGGAGCCTCACCCGCGGCACAATGCAGCCTGGAACGTCCTGTCCTCGGCCACCGAAGCTCTTTGGCTGCCACCAAGCCGAAGCAAACAGATCCTGCGGCGGCAATCAGCTGGTTCCCAAGGCCACACTATTGATCCCCAGGGGTAATGAGCAGCCACAGCCGCGGCAGCCCAGCAGGGCAGGCAGCAGCCTCCCGAGGGCACCACCGGCCCCAGCTCCACCCTGGCAAGGGCTCCAAGGGGCAAGCTCAGCTGCCCCAACCCCAGCCCGAGCGGCAGCTCTCTCTGTGGGCCATCAGCTCCTCGCCTGTGCCCTGCCAAGGGTTACCCATGCCAGGGGGAAGCACCCAAAATGATGCTTGGCTCAATTTCGGGTTGGAAGGGACCCTTCAAAGGTCATCTTGTCCCCTGCAGTCAGCCCCAACCTCCAAGCAGAGCAGGCTGCCCAGGGCTGACCCTGAGCGTCTCCAGGGAGGGGCAGCCTGTGCCAGTCTCTCTCCAGCCTCACTGTGCAGAGCTTCCTCCCGGTGCCCATCCTAAACCTGCCCTGCCCCAGTTCCAAACCACTGCCCCTCGTCCTGTCGCCACAGGCCCTGGGGACAGTCCCTCCCTGAGCTGCCTCCCAGATCCTGAAACGTGGCTCTAAGGTCAGACAGGCACAGAGCAGAGCAGCTCCAGGCGCAGCTGAAGGTGGTCCCTGCTGAGGTGGTGCCAAGCTTGCTCCTCCTCAGTGCCACCCCCTGAGCCTCCTGCATCCCACAGCCCCACCTCGATCCAGGCCATGCTCTGCAGCAGCCTTAGCAGCAGGTCCTCTGCACCTACAGGCTGGGGACAGTCACCTCCAACGTCAGCACCATCTGCTGAGTGAGGCTGAGTCAGAGCCCTCAGATAGCAGCCCCTGATCAAAGGGCTCAGCAGGAAGCGCTGCGAGCCCTCTGCAGGCTCCTGGCGATAAAGGGCAGCGCCAGGCACGGGCAAATCTCTGCCGCTGAGAGCTGCTGCCAGCAGCGGTCCCACACCTGCCCAGCCCCGCCTGGAGCCAGGAGCTCAGCCCGAAGGATCCACCCCAGCCTGGCCTGCAGGAGCTGCAGAAGCTCTCAGCAGAGAGCTCAGAACAGGCTCCAACATCGACACAGAAGCTGCCCAGGTCCCAGAGGAAGCACTGCGGTGGGCTGGGGACCATCCCCCTGCGGGCAGGGCTAAGGAACCCTCGGAGCTGCCACAGACCCCCCCCGGGCCTCCAAAAAGCGGTGAGGAGGACCCAAAAGCCACTTAAAGCTCTCTCCTGTGGAGAGCTTCCAGCCCACTCTGGGCATTGTGCCCCTGGGCAAGCTGCTGTGGGTGCCCTGCTGGAGCAGGGCTTGGGCTGGGTGAGCTCCAGAGGCCCCTTCCAGCCTCACCACTGCAGTTCCGTGGGACTAAGGACCCTGGGCAGAAAACCCGAGCCGAGGGAAAGCACTGCGGGGGTCAGGGAAGCAGCACACTGCAGCAAGCTCCAACCCCACCGGGGCAGCTGGGGGGGGCAGCTGGGGAGGGGGCAGCTGGGGGGGGGCAGCTCCACAGGCAACTGCCCTAAGCAGCAGCAGCGATGCCCTGCAGGAAGCCTCCANACTCAGCTCTGGCTCTCTGCCCCTGCCAGGCTGCAGTGCTGGGCATCAGCATTCCCCCGGCACAGCCTCGGCAGGGTCCCTGCGCTGCCAGCACCCGCAAGGGCTCAGCACCAACCCAAACGTGCCAGCCACAGCCCTGCCAGCCTTCTGGGGGGCACAGAGGTGCTGTGTAGCTCAGCTCCCCCAAAGCAAATTGGAGGCTCAAAGCCCATGGCACACTCCTGCCGTGCTGCATGAGTAAGCAGATCTGTCTGCGGGTGTCTGTCTGTCTGCTGGCACTCAGGTGTGAAGGAGCTCAGCAGGCAGCGATGCCCACCCCGTGTGGAGGGTCAGGTGAAGTGACAGACAGGGACAGCATTTGTCAAGCCCCCCCCTCCTTTGTGCCAGGTCCTTCCTGCTTGAGGGCACCCCTGGCTTTAAGACTGGCACGGATTTGGGAAGCAATTGCAGTCAAGGGCAGCAGGGCCTGCAGGAAGGCAGGGCAGCAGGTGCCCAGACACAGCAGGGCTGGCACACAAGGATCTGGAAGAGCACAACCTGCCCTTGAGCTCTGCCATCTTCCACACACCCAGAGCCACTTCACCCAGGCAAGACCTCAGTCCCTGCAGAAGCAGAAGGCTTCAGCATGGCTCAGCTCTGCCCCCAGCCCACCCCCAGCAGAGAGCTGCCAGGCTCAGACCAGGGCTGCTGTGTGAACCCAACTCCCCCACTGCAGGGAACAGGAGCCAGGAGCATGGAAAGGCCTCAGCTCCACTCCCCTGGGCCACATCAGCTCCTGCTCGGAGCCAGGGCTCAGAGGTCCACGAATGGGTTGGGTCGGAAGGGACCTTAAAGAGCATCCAGTGCCAACCCCTGCCACAGGCAGGGACATCTCCCACAGCCTATCGAGGCCTCATCCAGCCTGGCCTTGAACACCTCCAGGGAGGGGGCATCCACAGCCTGCCTGGGCACCCTGTGCCAGTATCTCCTTACCCTCAGTGCCAAGAATTTCTTCCTCCTCTCCGCTCCCAATCTCCCCTCTCCCAGCTTCCATCCATCCCCTCTCACCCCATCCCTACAAGCCCTTGCCAGAAGTCCCTCCTCACATTTCACCTCTTACCTCCTGCTGTTTCACTCTTCCCACTGACAAGAGGGGACCCAAAGCTGCCAGCACAGCAAGGAGGGCACCGACTGCTCCTCACCACCCGCGAGGCAGAGCTCCCACAGGCCCCAGCTGGGCACGGGATGCTGTCAGGCTCATGCCAGCTCTTCCGCTGCACACTGGCACCTTCCCTGAGTGCCAGCACAAGTTAAGGCTCCCCTTTGAAAAGCTCTTCAGGGCAGGTCACAGGGAGCAGAGGCAGCTTGGCCACGTTCCCACCCTCCACATCTCCTCATGCAAACAGCATCGATGAGTTCCAGCCTCGAGCTGTGCCAGGGGAGGTTCAGGTTGGATAAGACAAAACATTTCTTCCCAGCGAGGGTAGTCAGGCACTGGCACAGGCTGCCCAGGGAGGTGCTGGAGTCACCAGCCCTGGAGGGGCTGAAAAGCCACAGGGCTGTGGTGCTGAGAGCTGTAGCTCAGCAGCGGTGCTGCAGCTGTGAGCTCTGGGCCACTGTTGGACTTGATGATCTCAAAGGTCCCTTCCAATCTCAACAGCTCTGACTCTGAGACACACTGCAAGGACCCTGAAAGCCCAGGGAAGGAGCTGCCTCAGCAGCAGGCCAGGACCTCCTCTGCCTCCACTGGGAAATCTTCTCTCCCAACCATCCTCTTCACGGAGCTCTGCCTGCGCTGTGGGCTCCGCTGGCAGCCGGCACAGAAGTGGCTTTGACTCCTGCTGAGACAGAGACTGGTCCCAGCGGCTTCGTTGCCATCCTGCTTCCAAGGCACTGAGCTGGGGACACTCAACAGCTTCTCTCAGCAGGGCACTGCTCCCTTCCTCACCCCTCTGCCAGCTCCTGGGCTGTTACCAAGCGCTGCTGGCAGGAAGCAGCCAGGGAAAGAGTGGCCTGAGGCGTCCTGGCCCTGGACCTCTGCCATGCTGAAGCCCAGGATGTCACTGCCTGCTGCTGTGCTCAGCCCCACAGGGTGAGGGTAGCTCTGGGCACCCTCACAGCCACCACTTAGCCAGCAGCGGCTGCAGCAGCTGCCAAGCTCCTCAGGCTGCACTGAACTCCAGGCGAGACAACAGCACACCCCCAGGGCACTGCCCCCGAGGGCTCCGGGTGGAAGGGGCCTCAGAGCTCATCTCCTCCAACCAACCTGCCATGGTTGGTCCTCCAAGAGACCTCTCACCCAGCCTGGCCTTGAACTCCCCCAGGTGTTCACACATCCACAGCCTCCCTGGGCAGCCTGTGCCAGGCTCTCACCACCCTCACACTGCAGAACTTCTGCCCCAGCTCCACTCTCACTCTGCTCTGCCTCAGCTCCAAACCATTCCCCTTGGCCTGGCTCAGACACCCTCAGCAGAAGTCTCTCTGCAGCCTTCCTGCAGGATCCCTTCAGGCTCTGGCAGCAGCTCTGAGGTGCCCCTGGAGCCTTCTCCTCTGCAGGCTGCACATCCCCAGACTGTGCTCATAGCAGAGCTGCTCCAGCCCTGGGATCATCTTTGTGGCCTCCTCTGGCCTCACTCCAACATTTCCACCTCCCTCTTGTGCTGGGGACAGCAGAGCTGGAGTCAGGACTGGAGGCGAGGTCTCAGCAGAGCAGAGCCAAGGGGCAGGATCCCCTCTCCTGCCCTGCTGCCCACACTGCTCTGGGTGCAGCCAGCACTCAGCTGCCTTAGGGCTGCAGGAGGGCACTGCTGGCTCCTGGGGAGCTGCTCAGCACCCCCAAGACTCTTTCTTCAGGGCTGCTCTCAACCCCTTCTGGAGCCCGGATCTGTGCCTGGGGCTGGCCTCAGGCGGAAGCAGCATCGATTGTGCCCCTGCACACACATCACATTTGTCTTTTTGATGCATGTCTTGGCCCCAGAGGACACTTCAGGATTAGCAGTTTGCTGTCCCCTCTCAGCCACCTGCGGCCTCACACCATCATCAGTCAGCGACCAGAGAGAGGATAGCAACGGAAAGGTAGAAACAACCTCCAGGGCTGAGCTGGAAGAGGCAGGTCCCAGCTCCACATTCCTCTGCTCCTTCCTCCGGGCTACGAACACAGTCCGGACAAACAGGGCCCGGGAGAGCCTCCAGCCCCTGCCCCCTGGGCAAGGAGAGATGCCTCAAACAGCTGACCGGCAGCAGCCCCTCCGTGAGGGTCAGACACTGCCCTGATGCCAGCCCCGGCCGGGGCAGGGAGCGGAGATGTTCCTGCGAGGAGGAGCAGAATGTCCTCATGCCCTGCCCTGCCCTGCCCTGCCCTGCCCGGGCTCCGGCAGCCCCGCGGGGAGCATCCCGAGAGCACAGCAGGGACCTGCGGCTGCTGCTGCAGTGCTGGGAGCACGACCCCAGCCCATGGCACAAGCCACCCTGCTGCCAGGGCCCATGGCACAAGCCCACCCTCCTGCCAGGACCTGGACTTCAGCAGCACATTGCCAAGCCCGGCAGGTCCAGACCAAGCCAGGAGCACAGGACCCCAAGCCCTCACCCATCTAAAGCCAGTTCCCTGTGCCACTGGAGGTCCTGTGCCCTGCCGCGGTGGCACAGCCAGCGCTTGCCCACCCGGGAACCATCCTTGCCCGTAAGGGCTATGGCAGCAGGGCCTGCGCCACAGGGAACAGCACCAGGAGGGCTCAGGAGCTCCTGCGGGAGGCCTTCAAGGATGAAAGGGTAAAGAGGTGACTCAGGGCTCAGTGGCAGGGGCTGCTCTGGCAGCGTCACCCCCGAGCCCGAACATGCTCCCACACACACCTCCAGAAGCCCTCTCGCCCCAGACAGAGACTCGACCCCCCCAAAATGCCCTCTGCTGCCCTTCAGAGCGGTCTGCAGCCGGATCCGTGTCCCTGCTGCCAGCTCACCCTGCTCGATCGGTGCCCCTGCTCGGTCCCGCCTGTGCCGTCCCCTCCACGCACAGCATGCACCACGGTGCCCAGGCTCACTCCCCTCACCTTACCTGTTCGTCCTCTTCTCCTGGGCCACCCTGCCCCCAGCACCCCTGTGCCAAGCCTCCCTCTGCTCTGCTGCCCAGGCAGAGCTGTGCCAGCTCGCCCTGACCCCTGCCAGCAGCACCCCAGCAGCCTCCCTTCGCTCGCAGCTGGGCCAGGGCCGGAGCCCCGCAGAGTCTTCTCCCTCCTCAGCACCCAATCCCTCCCAGTTCCACCCCAAACCGGGCCAGCATCACCCGCCGGGCACCTGCGGCCCTGCTTGCAGCCAGCCGCTCCCAAAGCCGGGCCAGGCTCCTACCCTCGCCGGTACTGGACGGCCCCAGGCCCGGCACGGATTGCCGTCTGCCCGGCTGAATGGGAACGGCGCCTTCCACTCCCAGTCACCCCCCAAAGGGACCAGTGCGGCTCTCCCAGCATCCCAGCTCTTCCCAGAGCCGATCCAGCCCTGGCTTCCCGAACCGGGAGCTGCTCCTTCTGAACCGAGCTACCTCCACGCTTTCCCCAACCGGGGGCTGCACCTCCCGAGCCGGACAGACCCCCGCTGAAACCGGTACCTTCTTAGGGGCCTTGGTGACCGTGGCCATGAAGGAATATTTCTCGGCGTCCTCCACCTCCTTGGCCTGCTTCACCTCCTCGCCGCCGGCAGACTCCGGTACCGACATCCTGAAGAGGTTGCGGTGGTGGTGGGTAGCGGTGGTGGCGGCGGGGCGGGCCGCAGCCGCCCGCAGTACCGGGAGAGACGGAGCAGGGCGGACAGGCAGGAGCGCTCCGGTTTGGCTGGGTTAGCCCCGTCGGTGTCGGTCTCGGCCTGGCCCGCCGGTGGCGCGACAGAGGCTCCGCCGCCGCCGGCTCGCAGCGCTCTGCGGCGGTGACTGCGGCCGCCGCGCGGGGCGCCAGGGGGCGGGGCTGGCCCTGACGTCAGCGCGCACTGACGTCACGCGCACCCGCCGGGCAAGTGAGGCCGCGAGGCGGCGCCGGGAGGGAGAAAGGGAGGGGGGGAGAGAGAGTCTGTGTGGCGCCGCCTGGCGGCGGCGAGTGGCGATTGAAGGGGCCGCGTAGGGGGCGGGGCCTGTGCGCGCAGGGGGCGTGGTTTGGAGGGCAGGGGCGGGGCTGTGGCCAACGCGCGGGACGGACCCCGTTAAACCGCGGGGTGGAGGGAAAGGATGGGGGCGAGCGGGGGGCGGTGAACTACACCGGGGAAGGGAAACTGGAATTCATCATGCGGGAAACCATGACCGAAACCGGGGGCGGAGAAACAAAACCGAAGGAAGTGGAGAATCCCCGGGGAGAGGCAAGGAATGTGGGATGGCAGCGGGAGCTGGATGTGAGCGGGGACACGGCGGGAGTGGGAAGGGCAAGCAGGAGGGTCCTGATCCCGTCCTGCTCTCGGCTCTGAGCACAGGCAGGCAGAGGTGGAGGGGACCCGGGGACATCAGGGTACCCAGCCTTGGGTTGGTGCACAGTCCCATGTGGGTGCCCAGCCCGGATGGGTGCCCAGCCTTGGGTAGGTGCCACCCCCAGTAGCGAAGCAGCCCCCAGCTGGGGAGGGTCCCGAACTTCCCAGGAGTCTCCCAGCCTGGGCAGGGGGTGCTGAGCCCTGTTTGGCAGTGCCAGAGCTGGGCAAGTCTGCCTTCCTCTCCTCCTCCTCCTCGCCCTGACTCCATCACTGGGGTCCAGCTTTCATTTCAGGCAGGGACAGCCACAGCCTGCCCACAGAGCCAGGGGTGCTGAGGGGCCAAATCCTGCTCTGTGGAAGGGCTCAGGACTGAGCACCCACCCAGGACCTTTGAAAGCTCCCCCAGCTCTCTGGCAGGGTGCAGGGGGGGCGGTCTGAGGGTGCAGGTGGGGGCAGGGTGCTGACCCCAATGGGTGTCTGTCTGTCCTGCTGAGCATCACCCCCCGCGTCCGGGGGGTCCCCAGAGGGACTCCAGGGACAGGCTTGTGCCTCTGTCCCGGGACAGGCAGGAAGCTCTGCCCCTGGGGCACCCTGACCCTGTCCCCAGGCTCCCTAGGGGCAAGCAGGGTGGGGGGTCCCAGCCCCAGCCAAGCACTCCCTTAAAGTGCCAGCTGGGCAAACATCAGCGCCTGGGCTCGGAGCGCGGGGGGAGGGGGCGCAGATAACAGTTCGTAACCAAAATCGCTGAGTCTGACCACAAAACGGCCTCTGGCCACCAAAACCCTCCAGCAGCTCCTGGGCCAAAACCCTGTCCCGGACCCACTGTGCCCCGGGAACCGCGGCCCCGGGGCCCTTTCCGGGCGTCTCTGCCCCGTCAGCAGCTCTGCGGTGCCCGCGGTGCCACTGGGGGAGGTCTCCCAGGCTGGGCAGAGGCCTCTTGGAGCGTTTGGGGGGCAGAGAGTAGGGCATCTGGGAGGGGATTGGGGACTTGGATGGGTGGGGGGCTTGAGGTACTTGGTGAGGTCACAGTGTGCTTAGGGGTATCTCCCCCCCCCTCCCCCCAGATGCCACAAGCAGCACCCCCTGGCTCCAGTGCTGGGGTGCCTGGGGAGGGCGCTGGGGCTGGGTGTCCCCACTCTGTGCCACTCTGTGCTATCCCATGCCCCCCCATGCCAGTCCCGGGGGGTGCCAGCAGCCACTAGCCAACACCTTCCCCTCCTGCAGCCATCTTTTCCCCAGATCTGCTTTTTTCACCCCATTGAGGAAGATTTTGAGGGCCCAAACGCCCATTTTGCCCCCCAGGAGGAACCTCAGGGTGCCACCACCCTCTGTGCCCGTTCAGTCCTGGGGGGGAATTTCTTTTGTACCCTTCCTTGCAGGTGTGGAGGGACAGGGATGTGGCTCTGTGTGCCCCCATCTCAGGGAGCCCTGACCTGGGGGGGACTGACAGCAGGTTTTGCCCCCCTTAAATTCTGGGGTGCTGGGGGCTGCTCAGTCCCCTCTCTGCTCCCAGGTGGGGCAGTAACGGAGTGGGGAAGAGGGCACCTTTGGGGCACCTTGGCAGCAGAGGGACTCCCCTGACCCAAACCCCAGGGCAGGGAAAAGAGGTTTTTGCTTTTTTCCAGCACTTTCCAATCTACTCTCACAGGTTTGGGATGCTCAAAGCAGCCTGACAGGGTCAGGGATGAGGATTTGTGGGGTGTAAATTCAGAGGGGGCCGGGGCGGGGGGATGCCCTTCACAGCCCCCACCCCCAGCAGCCAGCAGCTCTCCTACCTCTGCTCCTCTGAGCTCCACCGAAGCACCAAGCCACAAGCGCAGCGCTGCCATCGTCCAGCTCCAGAGGCAGCAACTTCCCCCTGCACACCGCTCTCCACCTGGAGCTGCCTGCAGGCCAGGGGCTCACTCCCCCCCCCAGCACCCCCAAGCCTGAGCACCCTGCCCACTCCTAAGAGCATCTTCTGACCTCAAATACCCCTCCCCCCGCCCCCCCCCATCCAACCCTAACGATTGTGGCCCGGATCCAGCAGGATATATATAGGTCCCACTTCCCTGGGAAGGGGATGTGGACCTGGGAAACCCCCGGCGGCTGCTGCTGGGGGGAGAGGAAGGGCTGGGCTGAGTCAGCTCCCCTCGAGGAATCCTGTTTGTCAGCAAAGGCAGCAGCAGGCTCAGCCCCGACGCCCGCAGAAGGCTCTCGGGTCCTATCCTGCCCTTCCCATCCCTGCCGAGTGAGAAATAGGGGGAGAGATGCTCAACCCTGCAGCCCAGCACCGACCCCCTCCATGAGCACGCCGCGGGGGGGGCTCAGGATGCTGTCAAAGTCATCCCCCCCTGGGGATGCTGGATTGGTGCAAGGGGAGTGGGATTCGGGGTGATTCGGGGGCTCCCCTTATTCCTGAAAGGCAAAGGGAGCTGGGGGCTGGCGGGGACAGACGGACGGACGGACGGAAATGCCTCCCGGAGCCGCCTGTGCGGTGCAGAGCTCGCAGGAAGCTGTGCCGAGAGCAGCCTCGAGTGTTTGCTTCGCTCGGCTGCTTCCCTGCCTCTCCGCAAGGCTTTCGGGGGGCAGCCGCTGCCGGGAAAGCAGATCACGCTCCCGGGGCCCCCGGGGCCGGTGATACCGCAAGGATAGGGCAGGGCTGGGGGCAGAGAGGCCGGATCCAGCCCTCTGCCCTCCTGCCGGTGGCCGTGAACTGTCTGCATCAACAGGAAAGATGGGGCAGGGCAGCACGGCCGGGATGGAGCCTGACCCCGGGCCCTTAGCCTGCTGCCGGCCGCAGCCATCCCCCTGCAGCCTGCCCTCTGCATCCATCCCTCTGCAGCCATCCCCCTGCAGCCAGCCCTCTGCATCCATCCCTCTGCAGCCTGCCCCCTGCAGCCAGCCTCCCTCCCCATCCCCTTCCTTCCATCCCAGAGCCCCACAAGCAGGACCTCCAGCAGCTTTCCCTGGGCCCACGTCCCCCCTAAAGCAGATCCCAGGGCTGCTCCCATCAGCTGCACTGCAGGTCCCCAAAGCCAGCCCAGTGCAAGGTGCAGGCAGGAAGGGAACAGAGCCCAGGGGCCAGGACTGGGGGGTTCCATCCTCCCTCTTCCTGCCTGTCCTGGAGCAGGGGGTGGGGGTAGCTCCATCAGGACCCTCCTGCCTCTTCTCCAGCTACAGCAGATGGATCCCCTCCCTCTCTGTCCCTACAGCCCTGCATGTCCCTTCACCCCCCAGATCCAGGACCCCAGAGATGAAATATGACTGGGGGGGGGGGAAGATTGTGTGCCACAGGCTGCTCCCCACCTCTGTTCATTGACCACATCAAACACGCAGGCTGCTTGCTCTGCTTCTCTTTAAATAGACCTCTTTAAATGACTTTGTATAAAATAGTTCAACATTTCACTGTATAAAAAAAAGAAAACAAAACCAAAACCAAACAGAAACCAAAAACCCACAAAGCAAACCCAAACCGAGGCGAAACAAACCTGACACAGCTCACAGGCAAACTTCCACACACCCCCTCCCCGCCTACCCCTCACCTCCACCTCCCTCCCAGGCCTCTCCTCCACGGTGCAAATCGCTGCCGCACACCAGCAGCGAGGTTGACTCCCCCCCGGCCCCGGGGGTTTCCTCCTGCTTTACTCCTGCTGCAGCCACTTCCCTCCCCGGTTTGGGCAGCCGTAAATGCACGACGTAAACTTCCCTCCCCGCTTACCAGCGAGGCTTTGCCTAACCCCAGTTGGTTTCTCCATCTTTGCTTCCCTCGCATCCAAAGAACACTTCGGGACCCCAGAGCAGCGCAGACCTCGCTTCACATTCAGGGCAGGAGGGATGCTGTGGACGGGGGCCGGGGGTGGGGGCAGGATAAGCCCCAAGGCCAGGGTCTGGGGTATTTCCAGGCTTGGGACATCCCAAAGCAGGCTTTTCCCAAAGTCAGGAAGGGGACTGAGCTGAAAAGCTCCTCCCGCGGCACCCAGGTGGGGCACCTCCATCCCTCACACCCCCTGGCTTTGGTCCTTCCCCAGCCCATTTCCCGTCCCGAAGGCGCAGTCCCAGAGGAAGTCCGGTCGCAGGTGAGCCCAGCTCCCGGCGACAGCCCTGCGAGGGGGCAGGACGGGGACCCCCCCACGGGAAAATACTTGGGTTGGATAAAGACTTTCATCAGCTATAACAAAAAATAAAGCCCTAAGGGCACGACGCGAGCCGAGGCCAGCTCGGGCACGGGACCAGATCTCTGGTGGCAGGAGGATGGGGACCAGGACGGTGCCAAGCGTCACCCCCAAGCCCGTCCCTGGTGGGCACAGGCACTGGTGGGCTTTAAATATTCACAGTGTGAGGGTTTACGTCGGGAGCCAGGGCTGGGGCCATGCAGTCCAGGGCAGCCTCTGTGCCCAAACCTCCCTTTTCCCCACCGGCATCCAAGATGCTCCAGCTGAAGCCTTAGGAAAGGCAGGGTGAAGCCGGGGAGGGTGCTGGGTGCTGCTCCAAACCCTGCTGTGCTCGGGTGGGAGAAGAGCCAGAGGAGATTCCGGGCGCTGGACTCCTCCATCCTCAGCCAGCCCTGGGCTGTGTCCGAGCGGGATCCAGCGTCCCACATCCAGCACCTCCAGCGTCCTGCTCAGCACCGAGGTGTCACATCAGGGACAATCCATCGTCTTCCAGCCCTTTGCATCCCGGGGTGCATCCCCCCCGTCCTTTTATCTCTGCCAGGGTGGGGTTGTGGCAGTCTCTGGCCGTTGGCGTGGGGCGAGGGAAGAGTGGGGAGTGCCAGCGGCACGGCAGCGCCCGGCGCCTGCCAGCCTCCTTCGCACGGCGAGGAGCATCCGGAGCCGACCCCCCCGAAGCAGCTTCACATCCCACCTCGGGCCCTGGGAAAAGGAGGAGAAGGATGAGCAGGAGCTGAGGTTCTGCCAGAGAGGGCGGGAAGGGGAGGAAAAACACATGGAAACCACAGGAAGAAACACTGCATCCATTGGGAAAGTGCCGGTAATGGATTAATGGGCTGCAAAACCACAGCCTGGCAGCGCCGGGGTGCAGACCTGCTCCTCTCCTTCTCTTCCCACCCTGTCCAGCAGCCACACTTCCCGGCCCCGCGGTGAGGTCTGGGACGCTGGGACATTCCCCACTGGCTTGGACCAGAGCCCTCTGAGGTCACATTCAGCCCCTGCTCACCTCAGAGGTCCTGAGTCTCCAGCTCTGGACATGCCCTGGCTCCCTGCAGTGCCCTGCAAGCAAAAGCCACGGAGGGGTGGTTAGGGTAGGGTCTCCCAGGGCAGGGGTCCCCAAAGCCCCACCAGGCTGGACGGTGTCACACTCACCTCCTCTCTGGCTCCTCGGGGTCACAGCCTCCATACTCCAGTGACCGGTCCAGGCCCTGCATGGAAAGAGAGGGGACAGAGAGATGAGCTCTGGGGAAGGGGAGGGGGCTGCAGGGGGACAGGACTCTCCCAGACAGCATCCTCCCACCCCACTCAGCACCACCTCTTGTCCCCCCACCTCGAAATGATGGAGAAAGTGGAGCTCAGCCTGCACAGAGCAGAACACAAAGTGGGGAAACTGAGGCAGGAGAGGATGTGTGGCCAGGGAGGAGGGAGGGGAGCTGCGGGGGGGTCCTTACCCTGGATTTATACTTGTAGAAGAGCAGCCCTCCCATGGCCAGCAGGACAGCCACCACGCTGGCCACCAGGACGTATATGAGAGGCTCCCAGTGGCCCTCTCTGGCCGGCGGCTCCTTCCTGCGCTGCTCTGCGCTCAGAACAAAGCCAGAGTCAAAGCTGGGGCCGGCTCCGCCGTCCTCGGGCTCCCGCAGCCGGCTCAGCCCCCAGCCTCGCCCCCTCGCCCCGTCCCCGGGACCTCCCGGAGCTCGGCCCCCGACGGCCGGGGCCATCCTGGAGAAGCGGAGCTGCGTGACAGGCTCAGCCGCCGCGGCAGGACGGGTCCTGGCTCTGCCACCCGCCGGGCCGGAGCTGGGGGGTGCCGCTGGTGTGGTGGTCCTGAGCCTGCCGGCACGTTCTGGGAGGATGGAGACTCCCTGCTCCTGGGCCAGATCCTGCAGCAGGTGGCCAGCTGCAGCTTCAGAGCCTCTGTCCACCAGCTCTCCGTCCCCACGCAGGATGGGGACATCCTCTGCTGCCAGGCTCAGGGTCCCGGCTGGATCCAGGAGGGTTTTGGTGCGGTCGACTGGAGCTGTCTGCTGCATCCCAGAGGATGGCACTGACACCAGGTCACCTACCCTGGCACCCAGGGCCTCCTCGATCCCTGAGCCACCCTCCGTGCTACTGGGGGGCTGAGATGGAGCATCTAAGTCAGCGAGGGTGGCATGGAGAAGGTTGTAAGGGACCTGGGTGCTAGCAGGTGCCGCTTCCCTGCTGGCATGGGCGGCAGCGGAGAGGGAGGACTGGGTGGCAGGAGGGAGGGCAGGGGACAGGCAATTGCAGTCAGGATCTGTCCCCACACCTGAAAGAAGCAGAGAGAAGAGATGGCCGTGGGGTCACCAGCCTCTAGAAGGGGCAGAGTCAGCAGATCTGAGGTTGAGGGCAGCACCCCCAACCCTCCCCATGGCAAGTGGGGGTCAGACAGCCCCCACCCAAAACACAGGAAGAGTGAAGGTGAGACAGGGAGCAGGCAGGGAGCAGGCAGGGAGCAGGCAGGGACAGATGTGGCAGCACGAAGATGACAAGCAGCAGGTGGGATGATGCTAACCCAAATCACCAGGTCCCCTGAGCAGATGGCAGCAGGTTATCCACGGCTGGCAGGAGCTGGACAGCCACCTTTAACGTCCCCCATGGCACAGGGACAGGGCACAGCTGGCACACACAGCAGGGCATCCTCTCCGCGGGCATGCAAACACAAGCAGGGGCACTCGCGGAAGCACGGACGGCAGCACAGGGCTGCTCCAGCCTGGCAGGCAGGGCTCTCCCCAGTGGCTTGCTCAGGGGAAACTGAGGCACAGGGCAGCTGAAGTGGCACGGCCAAGGTCATGCAGGAGGTTGGTGGCAGGGAGGTGCCAGTGCCTCGATTTCTCCGTGTTAGGCCCAAGCTGGGCGCCGAGGCTCCGGGACGCGGCCGAGCGCGATGCCTCCAGCCGGGCGGTGGCGATGCCTCCTTATTCCCACCGGGCATCTCTTTGGCCTTCTTCCCAGCAGGACTCAGCCCAGCCCCACCCCAGCGGCTGCCCACTCCCTTCTCCCGACCCTGGCTCTCTACAGACGTGGGGCAGCCACCAGCCGAGCGACACAGACAGGGACCAGACACATGCCGTGCCCACGGTGCCCGCGTGTGCCCACGGACGGGGACTCGCGGCTCCCAAGCTGCTCCATGCAGGCGACCTCAAGCCCCCCCAGCCTGGCATGGGTTTGCCAGGCAGAAGCAAAGCCTTGCCATCTCACCTGGTGGGGATCCATCCTTCCTGGGCCCCAAGCAGGTGCTGAGGTAGACCTGGCTGCAGTCCCTCTCGAAGGTCTCTTGGTTCTGCAGCAGTTGGTTGATGTCCTGGAAGAATTCCTTCACCAGCAGCAGCATCTCGTAGGGGGAGGTGGTGAACTCCTCGAAGCACATCTGTGACAGCTGCAGCAAGAGCCAGGCTCAGCAGTGGAACCACTCACCCCAGTGCCACACTGCACCCCGAGCAGGGTCTGAGCTCCACCATGGCTCCCTGTGTCCATCTGCAGCCTCCTCCCTTCTCTGCTTCACACTCCCACCCACACCCCCCCGCCCCGGGGTGCTCCAGACCCTCCATGTACAGCATCACAGAGACCCCCAGGCTGGCACAGCCCCTCGGGAGCACCAAGCCCAGCCCAGAGCTCTGCTCTGCAACATTCACCTTAAACACAGCCCCAAGCACCACATCCAAACCACCCTGGAACACAGCCAGGCTGGGGGGCTCCAGCACCTCCCCGGGCAGCTCACCACAGCCCCTGACCACTCTCTCTTTGAAAAACGTCTTCCTGATGTCCAACCTGAGCCTCCCCAGGCTCAGCCTGAGGCCATTCCCCCCTGTTCTGTCTGCAGTTCCCTGTGAGCAGAGCCCAGCAGCAGCCTCTCCACAGCCTCCCTTCAGGTAGCTGCAGGCAGCAATGAGCTCTGCCCTCAGCCTCCTCTTCCTCACACTACCCATCCCCAGCTCCCTCAGTCTCTCCTCATCAGATTTATTCTCCAGGTCCTTCTCCAGCTTCGTTGCCTTCCTCTGGACCCACTCCAGCACCTCCACAGCTCTCTTGTATTGTGCTGTCCTTCACCCAGGGGCAGAGGCTGGCACCCACACTGTGGTAGATCTGGCACCCCAGAAGTGGGGTGTTGTGGTCTGAGGGCTTCCAGGTTATCCCAGACTCCCTAAAAACCTACAGAGGCCAAGATCCACCCCAGGGGATGGGCTGCAGAGCTCTGCATGGCCTAAGATTGTTGCTGCATCCCACAAATCCTGCAAACACTTCAGAAGGGAGCAGCGAGGTCACTCTGCTCTCTTCTCTCCCCTTTCCCTTCAGCTCTCTGGAGGGACAACTATGGAGGAGTCCCCTGCAGGCCACAGCCTTCAAGGTTGCCTCCATAGGGAATTTCAGCCTGTTTGGAGCATAACTTGGAGACAGTGGGGGAGGGGAGAAAAAGACCCCTGGGGAGGGTTTGGTTTGGCTGAGGGGTAAGGGTTTGGGGAATTCTCACATATCCTCTATCTGTATTAGGTGCTAAGGATTCATGTTAAGGAGTCTTGAGCACTGCCTTCAGTTTGGGGCTCCCCAGTTGCAGAGGGACAGGGATCTGCTGGGGAGAGTCCAAGGGAGGGCTACGAGGATGAGGAGGGGATTAGAGCACTGCCTGAGGAGAGATTGAGGGACCTGGGGCTGCTGAGTCTGGAGAGGAGAAGACTGAGAGGGGATTGAGTCAATGTCTGTAACTATCTGAGGGTTGGGGGTCAGCAGGGGGGGACAGGCTCTGCTCACTGCTCCCTGGGATAGGACAAGCAGCAGTGGATGGAAGCTGCAGCACAGGAGGCTCCAGCTCAGCACCAGGGGAACTTCTTTACTGTAAGGGTCCCAGAGCCCTGGCACAGGCTGCCCAGAGAGGTTGTGGAGTCTCCTTCCCCGGAGCCTTTCAAGGCCTGTCTGGGTGTGTTGCTGTGTGCCCTGAGCTAGCTTGGATGGTCCTGCTCTGGCAGGGAGGTTGGACTGGATGAGTCCTTTGGGTCCCTTCCAAGCCCTGCCATCCTCTGAGCTGTGAGCTGCCCTATTTTCACCCCTGCACACTGTTCAACACAACCTCTCTCTATTTTCTCCTCCAACCCAGCAAGAGTCTTTTTGCTGCCCTTTTTCTTTCAAAGAGCAAAGTGGAGCAGCCTGAGTCTGTCATGCCCTTAAACAAACAGCTACGGGAGGGGGCACCATTACCTTCCTCTCCTCATCGTCCTCCTCCCGGATGCAGGGGTCGACGTTCTCATCGATGCGGTTGTACATCCTGCGCACTGCCTGCAGCCGCTTGGCGTTGGAGGAGTTCTCCTTGAACTCTGTCCGCTCCAGGATCTTGCCCAGCAGAGGGAAAGCAGCTTTCACATAGCAAACCGAGTCGTTCTGCAAGGACCATCCCCCCGACAAGCACAGTCAGGCTGGATTCTGGGTGGGCAGAGGCTGCAGCACCAATCCCACTCTACCTGAGGGGGAAACTGAGGCACGGAGCCACAGAATGCCTTTGTATGGTCCCACAGGCAAGCCAAGCCGAGACTTGACAGCTGGTCAGGAAGGATGAGTCCCTCCTGGGCTGCCTCCCACAAAGAGGGATAGAAGAGGGGAGGCTGTGGACCTGGGAACCCCCACAACACACCAGCCAGCCCTGGTCCCTGTCCCCATCTGTCCCCTGCTGCCTGGGCAGGAGCCACTCACCAGCTGCATCTTATTGATGAACTTGAAGGAGACTCTGCCTGGGTGCTGCATTTGAGTGTCAGCCTGGAAGGCGAGAGCAGGATGTCACCCCAGAGCAGGATGTCACCCCAGGGGGGTGGATGACAGCAGGAAGGGGCAGCAGAGCCAAAATAGGCACCTCAAGGACATGAAAGGGTGCCTCAGCCTCTCGCCCCCCCATATGCACAGCGCTGGGGTTCTCCCACTCCTGCTTCACCCCAGCCCATCCTCCTCCCCACACTGCCACCTCCCTGGGGTTATATCTCTCCATCATCCCACCAGGACGGTGCTCCCTGTACCAGGGACGCCTGCTCCCGCCCCACCTCCCTTCCTCTTCTTCTCCCAGCACCGCGGCAGAACTCAGCTCTGCTCCATTCTCCCCAGCCACACAAAAGAGCATCCTGCCGCGCGGGGGGTGTGTGCGTGACAGCCGCACCGAGGTCATATAAACCTCCCAAAGCCATCGCACAACACCAGGTCCCATACACCAAACCCCTTTCTTCCTTTTCTGGAGTAGGGAGTGTGTGAAAAGCGACCCCAAACAAGCCCACCCCACCTCCGGGCCGGCATCCCAGGCTGTGAGGCTGAGGGCTGCCAGAATTGCCGGCCGGCAATTCTGGCAGCTCCCAGCCTGGGATGCCGGCCCGGAAACAATTGCTCCATTATCCCACAGGAGCTGGAGCAAGGGGCTGGCTCCTCCGCCAGCGGGAAGAGGAGAGGGCTCGCAATCCCCCTGCCTGGAGAACCACAACTCCCCTTGAAACCTCCACCGTCTCCTATGCTCCCTCTCAGCCGCAACCCCTCTCGGGATCCTCGGGGGAGATGCCAAGCAGAAAAAAAACCCAAATCCCAAACAACCAAAGTGCCCTAAGGGGTGTGAGGTGCTGAGGGCTGCAGGGAGAGCTCGGGGAAGGGGGGAGGAGAGGAAGCTGAGCTTGCAGAGGTGATATCTGCCAGCTCCCGGCCCCGCGGCTCGGTGTTTAGAAGAGGAAGAGGTAAAAGGCGAGCCCGGATACGGCGGTTAGAGGCTGGAGCTCGGCGCGAAGCGGAGAAGGTTTCGGAGGCTCCGCTCTGGGCTCTCGCACCCCCTCGGCAGCAAGAGCAGAATTTAATCTGCGACAGCCCTGCAAATCCCTGCCTGCCCCCGATTCCCGCTTCTCCCCTGACATCCGCCTGATTCCCGGCTCGGAGGTGAGCCAAGGGCCGAGGCGAGACACAACGACCCCAGCGGCCGTGACGGGGCCAGGAGTCTCACCGTGGGGTGGATGCAAGCACCCAGAGCTGCCCGTGGCCCACGCGGGGATCCAGACATCCATGTCCCCAGCCCGGCTGGCTCCATCACCCGGCTGGCCTGGTCGCTGGCCCCCCTCGCTGCCTGCCACCCACCCACAGCCCCATTGCCAGCCCAGCTTCCAGGCAAGCAGCTGGACTCAGGAATGCAGTCGGATTCCTCCGCTTAACCCCTGCGCAGCCGCCCGGAAAACACCACGGCCCTCCCCTGCGCCGCTTCCCCCTCGCCCCTGCACCCACCCAGCCCCACTCGCGTCCCCCTCCCAGCCACGGTCCGGCCACCTCCTGCTTCCCCTCTTCTTCCCTTTGCCATTGATGCTTTTCCACGGCCGCCAGTGATAAAGACATAGCAGCACATTGTCACTCCTGCCCTGGTGCCCACTTGTGCCTCATGCCCATGGATGCTCAGCTGCTGGGTACCATCATTTCGCGGGTGGAGCTGAGGATAAGCTGATTTGCTTCTTCCCAGCCCTGAACGAGCCCACGGCCCCAGGAGGGCACTCACCAGCTCCTCCAGCTCGGCCAGGTGCTTCTCCGTGATGATCTGCTGGCAGTAGCTGTTCTGCTCCGTCTCATGGATGCTGCAGACCAGGAGGAGGATGAGGGATGACAGCAAGGTGCAGCGGAGCAGGGACACCTGGGCACGGCAGAGCAAAGGCTTGGAGCAGAGCTAACTCTCCCCCCAACCCCGAGCACACTGCCCTTTCCCACCACCCCCCAGAGTGCCCACTGCTGTGGTGCACAGGGCTTGACCCTGGCCTGGTGGGATAACCCCACCATCATCATCCTCCAGCGCCGGTGCTGTCCCCAGGCTATTCCTAGCAGCGCCAGGTCAGATGGGAATTTCCCAGCGCCCGGCGCTGGTGCTGCTGCGGGGCTGGGTCCTGGCTGGCAAAAGCCTGGAGGTGGTTCTTGGCCACCTCCACATTCCCCATCCAGCCCTTGCCCCGCAACATTTCTCCTGCAACCTTCTTCTCCACCCCAGCTCCGGGGAGCTGCCTGCTGCACGGACCCACCCAGTCCCAAAAATCCTCTTCCCACCCTCCGGACCCCCCCAGCCCCCAGCGCCTGCACCCGCGGGGCTCTTTCCGTGCAGAGGCTCTGGCAGCCCCCCAAATTCCCTTCCCAATCCCCCTGCAAAGAAGAAGGGAGGCCCCGAACCGCGGTGGGACCCTCGTGGGCAATAGGGCTTGTTCCAGGGCCAAGACCCCCAAAGTGGGGATGGAGCAGAACCCCGGTGTGTGTGTGGGGGCGACCCTCTCCGGGTGTACCGGCACCGAGAGGGTGCCTGGGTGATGGGTGGGGGGGATTGCCCTTGGAGGCTGTCCAGAAAATCCTCCCCGCTTGTGAAACTGGAAGATGCCGCCCGGGCCACCGCCGAGAGACGGCCACGGCTGGCCGGAGCCTCACCCCGCCGGGAACGGGCCACAACCGGGGGATGGGACGGGGCTGGAACCGGAGCCTCTCCCTCTTGGGGGTCCGAGAAAGGAAAAAAGAACCAGGGACTCCCAGAACCGAGCTGGGGCTGGAGCATCACCCCTCCGGGGATGGGCTGGAACCGGCTCCAGGACTGGGCTGGAGCCGGAGCCTCCCCCCGCCGAGCCCGGGAACTGGGGTGGGGGTAGAATCAAGAACTGGGACGGGGATGAAACTTCATCCCTCGGGTCGAGGAGCCAGAATGATGCTGGAACCGATTATTGGGGGTTCCAGAACACAGCCGGGGCTGGAGCATCATCCCGCCGGGGACGGGAACGGAGGCCGGGATGGGGCTTTACCCTTCTGCTCCGGCATCCGGGATGGGGCTGGAACCGAACCAGGGGACGGGGTTGGGACCTCATCCCGCGGAGCCAGGAACCGAGCCGGGGCTGGAGCATCACCCCGCCGGGATCCCTCCGAGAAGGGGCTGTGCCACGTCTCCTTGCGTGACCGGGCCGAGGCTACGAGGAGAACCGGGGCCGCTCCCCGCGGAGACCCCTTCACAGGTGGCAGTACCGAAGGGTGGGGGAAGCGGGAGAAGCCGCCGTACCTTGGCTCCGAGGCGGGGCATGGGGGCTGTCGCGGGGCCGGGGCTGCGGCGGGGCCGGGCGGTGCGGGCGAGGCGGCGGCGGGGCCGAGCGGGGCCGGGCTGAGCNACTCGGCTCGGCTCGGCTCGGCTCGGCTCGGCCCCGCTCGGCTCTACCCCTTCAGATCGTATCGGCCTGCTTGAGTCAGATCAGACTGGATCGGCCCCCACTCGGCTCAGCCTACTCGGATTTGATCGACTCGGCCCCCTCGGCTCGGCTCAGATCGGGTCGGCTCGGCCCCGTCAGACTGAATGGGGCCCACTCGGCTCGGCCCCCTTGTGCCGGCTTGAATGGACCTCCCTGGAGCAGCCCCGCTCCGGTGGGCTCGGCTCGATCCGGGGCGCGCAGAAGCGCTGGGCTCTGTGTGCATGCCCCCCGTGAACACACACACACATGCCCGTGTGTGCCCCTGGGCACACCCAGGCACACACCGGTGCCCATGCCAGGGACAGGAGGATGGGAAGAGGTACCCAGGTGCTCCTGCTCCCACGGAGGCTCTTCCAGCTGCTGGAGCCTGGGCAAAAATGGAGGAGCAAGAACAGATCCATGAGTGGGTGTGCAGGGATGGATCCATGCGTGGGTGTGCAGGGATGGATCCATGTGTGTGTGTGCAGGAATTGATCCATGTGTGGGTGTGCAGGGATGGATCCATGCGTGGGTGTGCAGGGATGGACCTGTGTGTGCAGGGACAGAGCCGTGGCATGGATCGATCTGTGTGCGTGGGTGGGTCCACGTGCCCACAGGCAGATCCGTTTGCATGGGTGCCGTGAAGAGAGCTGTGTGCGTGGGTGGATCCATGCATGCATGGGTGGATCCAGGTGTGCACAAATGGATCCACGCCTGAGTGGACAGATGGAGGTGCAGACAGAGCCATGTGTGCACAAGCAGATCTGTCTCTGTGGGCATGCATGAGTGGATCCTTGTGTTTATGGATGGATCCATTTGCATAGGAGAGATCCACATGCACAGACGGATCCACTGGTGCAGGAGTGGATCCGTTTGCATGAGTGTGCACGGAGAGAGCCACATGCAGACACCTGCATGGATGGATCCACCTCTGCACAAAGAGATCCACACATGCCTGGGTGGATCCACCTCTGCACAAGCAGATCCATTTCCACGTGGGTGCAGCAGTGGCCCCACAAAGGCAGTGCTGGACCTGCACACAAAGCAGTGCCCGAGCAGAGCCGTGTGGGGACAGCTCTGGGGACAGAAGTGCCACCGGCGCGGGGGCACTGGGTGCACACAGAGGCCTGCCCCACGCTCCGTGGTTTCCTGGGTTGCCGTTTGTCTGCAGGCCGCTGGGCACAGCTGCTGGCAGGAGTCCTGCGGCGCTGCAGTGTCCCTCACGCCGGCAGGGAGCAGAAAGCAAAAGACTCCACAAACCCAAGCGGCTGCGAGCGGCGGCCCCGGGCTGCGGCGGGGACAAGGGCACGGTGACAGCGAGGCCGCACGTCGGTGACAGCCACCACATCCGAGTGGCGAGGAAGCGGCGGTGCCAGCCCTCCCCCGGGCAGGAAACGCTGCTGGCGGTTCGGAGGCTGCTGAGGGTTTTTCTCGGAGCTGAGATAGCCTCGAGTGAGGAGAGGGCCAGGCCAGGGGGACACAGCGCAGGAGGACTCGGGGCTGGGGAAAGCTGGGAGCAGTCTGGAGGTGGAGACGGTGGTGACAACCCTGCGATGGCATCACAGCTGTGCCAGCCTGTGGGTGTCCTTATCACCCTGAGCAACCACACACAGACAAACATCGATGCCGAGGATGATAGGGCCAGGGGGAGGAAGGGCACAGATGGTAAGAATGAGCCACACTCCCCCAATTCCTCCTTTCTCCCCCAAAAGGCCAAGAGATTATCTTCATTTTCCACTGAGCTGTCCTGGGAGCCTCGGCAGCACCCAGCAGTGGGAGGCTGAGCACCCAAGGAGCACAAGTGGGTGACGCCGGTCCCGGGAGGTGACTCATGGGGACCCTGTGCCAGCGCATGAGGCCCTTTGACAGCTGCTGAGGTCCGAGCTTCTCCTCACCTCCTGCGCACTCATCTCTGCCCCTGCCGAGCGGCCGGAAAAGTGTCACATCCCCGAGTCATGGGGCAAGAGAGTGCAGGCAAGGGGACAGAGGGACGAGGGGACAGAGGGACAGTGTGGTGCTGGGGTTAATAATCCACCGCTGCCTGAGGAGGGTGAGCCCAGCAGCCGCCTCTTTGTTTTTGGCAGGGAAGTGGCTTTGGCTGCTCCTCCCCTCCCGAACCTGCTGAAATCCCTGAGTCATGGGGCTGAGAGAGGGACGACATCAAGAGCGGTGGCAGGTGACAGTGGTGGCAGCACACCTCACGCCCAAAACATGTGGGCTGGCAAAATTTAGGGTGAGTGGGACCAAGCTGTGCCATCTGCCCGCTGGAAACTGGCACCGGTGGCCCTGTCACTGTGCTGGTGCTGCCTGGGGGTTGCTGTCCCCATCCCCCCCACAGCCATGAACAGGCTGCCCGGGGAGGTGGTGAAGTCGCTGTCCCTGGAGGCGTTCAAGAGACGTGTGGCCATGGCACCTGGGGACGTGCTTTAGTGGCCCTGGTGGCACTAGGCCCATGGTTGGACTCAGAGGTCTTCTCCAACCTTACTGCTGTTATGATTCTGTGATCTCCAAGCCCTGGGGTCCCTTTGTCTGCTGGCCCCCAGCACAGGGGGGTGCAGGGATGCAGGATGCTTCTGGCTGCAAAGGGCCTGGACCGTCTGGTACCATCCTCCCTCGGAGCCACCTCTCTTCCAGGCCCAAAGTTAGAGCTCCTCTGGACCTTAATCCTTGCTCCCAGGAAGCTGAAGGTGACACCAGTTGGGCAGCTGCAGCCACTCCCTCTCTTCCCATCCCAGATGGGAACCAAAGCACCTCCCAGCCCATGCCTCATTTTGGGAAGCTTTTTTTAGGCCAGCGAGCACCGCCGGGGGGGCTAAACCTGCAGCCCATCCCCGTCCCCTGGCTGCAAGCAGGGAAAGTTCTTTCCAGCAAGAAAGTGCAGCGAGCTCCTGATGAGTTCCTTCCCCTGTGATTCACCGGCGGCAGCGACCTGCTTCCTGCAGCTGGTGGCAGTCTCCGCAGGAGCCGGGACCGCGGGACCGCGGGGCCCCCCCGCACGATCCGGGCCGGAGCGGTGTGTGCCCAGGCTGGAAATCCCCGTGGGAAGGTCCCGAGCTGGTCCCTCGAGGAGCGGAGGAATGTGGGTGGCCCTCTGCCAGCCACGGGGACTCAGGATGGCAGAATGAAGCTGGAGCCTTCATCCCGCTGCGAGTCTGCCTCTTCCTCCCCTACAACCATCCCATGCAGCCTGCTCCAGACCCACTCATCCAGCTCCATCACCCCCAGCGCTCGGAGTTCCCTGGCAGCAGCGTCCTCCCCACGGGGTGGGCGCCCACGGGAGGCGTGCACTGGCCAGATGCGGGCACAGGGAATGTGTGGATGGATGCAGAGTCTGCAGAAGGTCTCCATTTGGGGGGATCCTGACCCGAGGTCCCCCACCCTCAACCGTGGAGGCTCTTGGGGGCCTGCTTGGGGGTCCTTGAGCAGGGGTAAAGCTCAGCTCCCTTGGCTCAAGGAGGGCTGCCCACAGCAGGGGGGTGTGCCAGGCGGTGAGGGGGCACAGAGGATGGGTTGTGCTCCCACAACATGTCCCCAACACTCGTGGCTGGCGCTGAGTCATGCCAGGCTCCAGCTCCTCCCTCCGCCCGGGAATGTGAATGGAGCTGGAGACGAAGCTGAAAGCCCTCCCTGGCGTCTGCCTGCCAGCGCCCACCGAGGCTGAGGGGGGCAAGGGGGTGCCACCCACAGCCTCTTGGCTGCAGTGGTTTTGGGGCAGTGGCACAAAGCTGCCCACCCCACAACGTCTCCATGTGCTGATGCTTTGGAGTGCTGCACCCATGGGTGCCCTGAGCTCCCCAGCACCTCCAGAATATCCTGAATCAGGGTGCTGGGGGGGGTGGGTGTGTCACATCCCCCAGTGTGCCCCATGCCCTGCTCAGCCCCACACAGAGTGCCCAGCAGCTCAGCATCACCTGGTGCTCGTGGCACAGCGCTGAGTGGGTACAACCCCAGCACCCTCCAGCTCAGCCCGGCTGGAGCCAGGCAGGTGCTGGCCCAGGAGGGGTCCGGGGGCTGCGCCGGGAGCAATTGGGCAAGCTGGGGGGGGGTGGCCGAGTCGTGGCGGGGGGGGAGCACGGCTTTGTGCCAGGACCGGGGGCAGGATGGGCAAAGGGCTTGGGAGCGCTCCAGGGAAGCCTGGTCCTGGCGCCGCGGGGGGGGACAGCAGGCAGCAACCACTCTGAAAGGGCTGGGGAGGGGCTCCTGGCTGGCACCGGGGGGCAGACACAAGCCCCTGCTCCTCGTCGGGACGCCACGGCCCTTGAGCTGAGTGATGGATGGGGCCAGCATCACCCCTGGCCTCAGCCCACCTTGCCCCCCAAAACCGGGCGTCTGCACCTCGCCCGGGTCCAGCCCCACCCAGACAGGGTGGCACAGGGGTGGCACGGGGGTGGCACCCACAAAGGCGGGGCTGGAGGAGGCGTTTCAAGCCGCCCACCCCCACGCGATGGAGATGCTGCGGGGTTGTGGCGGGGAGGGTCCGGGGAACAGAGGCTGCGTTTGTGCTCCCCGGGGCCGGTTGTTTATCCGCAGCCGGAGCTGTTTACATCAGCGGCTGGCCCCGCTCTCCGCCGCCGACACGGGCTGCGGCCCGGGCTGCCCAGGTGCCACCAGGGCTCTGCTGGGGAGGGAGGGGGAGAAGGGCCGGGTCGGGGTGTGTGAAGGCGAGGGCTGAGTCATGGCCTCATCCTGCTCCATGCCCCACCAGCACCAGCAGGATCCGTCCCTGGGAGTTGCTGAGCTCAGTTCCCTGCTTGCATCCATCCTTGAAATCAGCCCCAAGGGACATCCCTGCCAGCCAAAGTGGCACCCTGGGGGACAATGACCTGTCCCTGGGGGCTGCAGGGTTCAGGGGGGCTCAGCTGCCATCCCTGCTGTGGATGAAGGGAGACCAAGAGAAGTGACTGCGGGGATGGGTGGAAGGATGGAGGGAGGAATGAATGGATGGATGGATGGAGAGATGGATAAATACATGGAAGGATGGAGGGATGGATAAATACATGGGTGGGTGGATGGATGGATGGATACATGGATGGATGGATGGATACATGGATGGAGGGAGGGATGGATGGATGGATGGATGGATGGATACATGGGTGGAGGGAGGGATGGACGAGCAGCAGGCTGGACAGAGCCAGATCATCTCCAACCAAACCTCTAAGCTGGTGTTTCCTGACACCAGCCCAGATGCTTGCAGGGTGGTTGGGGGGTGCCCCATCTATGAGCAGGGCTCAGGCCCTGGCAGAGCCCCACGCTGGGGGGCACATGAAGGACCCTGTGGGCTGGGGCAGGAGCTGTTGCCTGCCGAAAGGAAGCAGCTCCTGCCAGGAGCTGGAGGCATTACTCAGCTCGGCGGCCACGGCTCAGCTGTTTGGCTGCACGGAGCCTGTTTGTCATTAGCATGGAGATTTCAGAGCCCTAAAGCTGCCTCCTCCCTCCTGTCCCTGGCTCCATGATGGCCTCTGAGAGCCCAACCCCTACCTGAAGGGACAGAATCCCGATGGTAGGTTTGGGGAATCACAGAATGAGTTGGGTTGGAAGGGACCTGGAAGCTCATCCAGTGCCAACCTCCTGCCAGGGGCAAGGACATCTCCCACCAGCACAGGTTGCTCAAGGCCTCATCCAGCCTGGCCTTGAACACCTCCAGGCAGGAGGCATCCACAGCCTCTCTGGGCAACCTGTGCCAGGCTCTCCCCACCCTCACTGCCAAGACTTATTTCCTCCTCTCCACTCTCACTCTTCCCTCTCCCAGCTCAAAGTCATTGTCCCTGTCCTGGCACTCTCAGCCCTTATCCAAAGTCCCTCCCCAGCTCTCCTGGAGCCCCTTCAGCTCCTGGAGGCTGCTCTGAGGTCTTCCTGGAGCCTTCCACTCTCCAGGCTGCACAGCCCCAACTCTCCCAGCCTGTCACTATAGGAGAGCTTCTACAGCCCTCTGATATCTTGGTGGCTTCCTCTGGACCCTCTCAAACAGATCCAAGAGGAGCCAGGTGGGTGTTGGTCTCTTTTCCCAAGGAACAAGTGATAGGACAGGAGGGAAATGGCCTCAAGTTGCCCCAGGGGAGGCTTGGTTTGGCCATGAGGAAGAATTTCTTCTCCAGAAGGGTTGTGAAGGCCTGGGACAGAGAGGTGGTTGAATGCCCATCCCTGGAGGGGCTTTAAAGCTTAGAGCTGCAGTGCTGAGGGCCATGGTTTGGTGGGACCTGGCAGTGCTGGGCTAAGGGTTGGACTCCATGACCAGAAAGGTCTTTTGCAACCTAAGTGAATCTGTGACTGTGTGACCTGTGGGCACAGGAGGGGGCCCAGCAGGGCCCAGCACAGCTGGCATCTCTCTGCAGAAAGCCCCCAGGCAGCGAGCACAGCCTGCTCCCAGCGCTCCCACGCTCCCGGGCCAGCACCCAGGCTAAATCTGTCCTTTCCCATCTCCCTCGCAGCTGGATGAGGTGCAGGAGCATCCCAGCAGCCTTGGCTCCCCTCCCGAGGGACAGTTCCCATTCCAACACCTTCCTTTTTTTCCCCTCACCCTCTCCCTCCCACCCACTGCAGCCTCCATGCCCGGCTGAGAGCGGAGCCGAGCGGCCATGGGGGGAGGTGGCTCCAGCTGCTACCATGTGGCTGGGGACTCCAATCTGAAGGCATTTCCTGCTTTGTCCAAGAGAAGTGATGGTACTTCCAGCAGGAGAAGTCCTTCCAGCAGGTGGAATCCTTCCCGCAGGTGGAGTCTCTCTGCTCAGCCAGGCGGCAAATGCCTCACCCTGCTCCGCGCAGCATCAGCGCAGGGAGGAAGAGTTGGGCAGAGCTGCAGAGTGAGGTGCTCAAGCAGGCCTGCAGTGAAGCAGGTCACAAGTAGGGGCTCACAGCAATTCTTATTTACTGGGGGGGGGGGGAGGAGGCTCATGCTTAGAGGAGATGCTTCAGGGCAGCCCAGAGCTCCTCCCGGCCGGCAGCACCGCCTGTACCCGCGGCTGGGTCCTGCACCTCCGCCAAGAGCATTGTATCATCCCCGGGACAGCACAAACAACCTTCAGCCACCAGCAGAAAAACATAGGCTGATGCATCTTGGCATGTGCTGCTGGGGCCTCCACCCATCCTCCCGCTGGCCCCCGGGACCGGCGGCAGAACCAGCCCCTCGGCCCCTCCGCAAGCTCGGCGAGCAAGAGGCTGTCGCAACGCGGAGGGCGGAAACGGCGCCCGGGGGCGCTGGGGAGCGCGGAACCAGGACGGGGAACCTGCGCGGCCCCGGGGAGAGTCTGAGGCTGGAGGAAACCCCCCCCAGGCCCCGGGCTTTGGATCATCTTCCATGGCCTTGCATAGAGAGGATGCAGGATGGGGACCAGGATGCAGGACTGGGGATAGTGTTGCAGGATTGGGGCCAGGATGAAGGATGAGGTCCAGGATGCAGGACTGGAGACGAGGATGCAGGACTGGGTATCAGGATGCAGGACTGGGGGTCAGGGTGCAGGATGGGCCTGAGATGGAGGATTGGAGACCAGGATGCAGGATGGCGTCCAGGATGCAGGATTGGGAGTCAGGATTCTGAGTCCCTCCAAGTTCCTGCTGCAATTCCTCCCACCCCAAACAATGGAATGGACCAAGAATCCCTGAACATCTTGGAAAGGCTTAAATTTAGGAGCTGAGATGAGCCAGGCAAATCCCAGCTCAAGGAGGAGGCCTGGACATGAGCTGGGCATCCCCGAGCCTGCTCCCAGCTGCGGGAGAGGGCTTTATGCCACTCCCCATGCCCGGCGATGCCCCAGGGGCAGCCTGCAGCTGCCTCCCGCCCTGGGCACTCATCGTTCAGGACAGTCCAGTGGAATTCCATCCCGTGGCTGCTGCTGTCACATCTGGAGGTTGCTGTGGTCTGCTCCTGCTTCATTTCCAAGCAGCCACAGGAGTTTTCCATCCTCTTTGGATTAGTGAGCGGCTCCCACCCCGGAGGCCTCTGCCAGGCTGCCCTGAGCGGGGCCAGCAGCCCCACGCCCGCCTGGGCACCTTGGCTGTGACGTGCCCAAGGGTCCTCACTCAGCCACAGCTCATGATGGCCACCCTGGTGTGGCTGTGGCACCCACTGGGGACGCAGCCTGGGTGGGAACCGGCAGGGCAGCAGGGATCTGCCTCCTGCAGGACCGATCCCACTTCCCGGAAAACCCCCCCGGGATGTCGGCAGCTGATCAGGAGGAGCTGCCCCACATCCTCCATGCCAAGCTGGAGCCTGCTCCGTGCTCCCACGCCCAGCCAAAGCACCAGGGCTTCGCTCAGCCTCACGCTGGTGGCACAGCTCCATGGCCCAGGACTGTCCCCGAGGGTGAGGGAGCTCCTAGGTGCCCCTGGCACTCCTCCCTGGGGGGCACAGGGGGCACGGGGGGCACCGTTCCCTGCCTGTGCTCCTCGGTGAGTATCAGAAACCCTTCCCAGCTATCTCTCGGGTCCTGCTCACCCGACAGGTCCCTCCTGCCGTCCTCATGTCCCCAGGCCCCATCCCCTCTCCTGGTGCTGCAGCAGCTCAGCCACATCTGGGGCTGATTTTCCATGGAAAGCCACAGTGGCCTCTGGGATGCAGAAGCTGCTCTGGGAAGCCCCAGAGGAGCCAAGGAAGCAACCCAAGGGCTGGCTCAGGATGTGGTGGCTTGACCAGGAGCAGAGTGTTGCTGGAGGGGCAGCTGGCTGGGGGCAGAGGCAGCAGAAACATCCCCTCCCCACCCCCCACGCCAGGCACAGTCTGGCCGTGGCCCCGGGGACGCGGTGAGGCGGAGCTGGAGCCGGTCCTGAGCTCCATGAGCTCACCACCACGTGCCTGGGACGAGGAAGGGAAAGAGGAAACTTCTCTGCTCTCTCTGGTTTTGCTTTCTTCAAAAGAGCCTCTGCCAGAGCTCTTCCTGCAGCAGTGACCCAGGGCCAGCCCCACGCAGCCGTTCCACGACAGCGAGCAGCTCCCCGGGGGGCGGCAGAGCCCTCCCGGCCCAGGCACTGCTGCGGCTCTGCTGCCGGTCCCCGCACCAGGAGGACATTGCTGGGGCTCACATCCACCTCCCCAAGCCAAACCTACCTCAGCTCTGCTGCCAAGCACCCCTCAGGGCCACCCTAGGCATGGGGTAGGGTCCCATGGGTGCTGCATTCCAGCCCCCAGCCCAGTGCAGATCCTTCGTGTGTGTGGAACCACAGAACCAGAATGGGTTGGGTTGGAAGGGACCTGGAGGCTCATCCAGTGCCAACCTCCTGCCAGGGGCAGGGACACTTCCCACAGCCCAGGCTGCCCAGGGCCTCATCCAGCCTGACCTTCAACACCCCCTGGCAGGGGACATCCACAGTCTCCCTGGGCAGCCTGTGCCAGGCTCTCCTCACCCTCACTGCCAACAATTTCTTCCTCCTCTTCACTCTCACTTTCCCCTCTCGCAGCTCAGAGCCACTGGCCCTGTCCTGCCACTCCCAGCCCTAGCCCACAGTCCCTCCCCAGCTCCCCTGCAGCCTTCTCTCCATGCTGCACAGCCCAAACTCTCCCAGCCTGTCCCACAGGGGAGGTTCTGCAGCCTCTGAGCATCTTGCATCTTGGTGGCCTCCTCTGGACCCCCTCCAGCAGTTCCAGGTCCTTCTTGTGCTGGGGCCCCCCAGAGCTGGTCATGGCACTGAGCCCAGCTGAGCTCAAGTGGCTTCATGGGGCAGAGGCTGGCGCTGGGGAAGAAGGGCAGGGGAAGTTGGGCCCAAGCTAATAAACACATCGAAACCGTTTGTGGTTTCCTCACAGGTCATGTCCTCCCCCTCCTACCCCTGTGGCCACGTCCCCCAGGAGCCCAAAGCCACCAACTGAATCCCCATCCCACCCCGGGGCCGGCGCTGGAGCCACCAACGGATGCAGGAAGGGAGACGCCAGTAACGGAGAGGGAAAATGGAAACTCCTCCCAGCCAGGGAGGCAGAGCCTCGGGACGCAGCTCACCTCCGGGGGTGCCAGACCTGCGGCAGGGACCCGGGCAGCATTGGGGAGGGGACCCCTTGGTTGCCCCAGGCTGATGGAAAGGCTTTGGAAGAGCAGGACACGAGCTGGGAGCAGCTCCCTGGGAGAAGCCCAAACCACCTGGAGCTGCTGATTGCTCCTGCCCCGCACCAGGGCTCTTGGCTGGGGAGGTCCTGGGGTGGTTTGGCTTCATTTGGGTCCTTCCCCGGGCAGATGAGGCTCGATGCCAACACAAGGAACCTGACCCCAGCAGCAGCACCTCTGCTTCGGGGAGGGGAAAGAGCCAAATGCCAGGGAAGTGCCTGGGGCCAGTGCCCACCCCCAGACAGATGAGCTGGAGCCACTCCTGGGCTGGAATCCCATTTCTGGGGGAGGAAAGTTTACAGCAGCCCCTGGGGAGCTCCCCCACGCCCCAGCCCTGGGGGTGCATCTTGCTTTATTCAACCCCCTCGGGCTGAGCATCTTGGGGTGCAGCTGCAGCGCCCCCCCCGACCCCAACCACTCCACCACCCACATGGGGGCAGCGCCAGAGAAGGGAGGGAGCATTTGCCCTGCCCCCACCTCGGAGCCCCCTCGGTGCCACCAGATCGACTGCATCTCTGCCCTCAGCGCCCCCCTTCAGACCCCAGCCCAGGTGCTGTGAGGCTCCAGGGGCCTCTGCCTGTGCCAGTGCTACCAAAAGCCAAATGCTCCCCAAACCAGATGACACCCCCACACCCCCAC
>WAAF01012284.1:763027-780057 GCA_013400475.1 Tricholaema leucomelas
CCCTAGGCTCTGCACTCCCCTCAGGCTCTATTCGGTTCCTGCTTCCTTTGCAATCCCCCTCCCCAAATTCCCATGGAGGTCCCACCCGGCCGAGGGGCTCTGTGTGTCCCCCACCCCCAATGCAAGCTCCATAGGGGTCACCTTTACCCGGGGGAGCCCCCCCCCAGCTCAGCCTGCAGTCCTGGGAAGGCAATGCCCCCCCCCAAGACCCCTCCCAGTCCGCAGAAGGGGTATGGGGGCTTCTTTGCCTCCCCCCCAGGCTGTAGGTGGTCCCCTTTATATTGAGGGGGCTCAGTGAGTCCTCCCTTGCAGCCCCCCCCAGCCTGTCTGGGGGTGCCACTGGGTTTGGGGAGCAGTGCTCCCCCGGTCTGCATAAAGACCCCCCCTGTCCTGGGGGGCATGGGTGCCTCTGAGACTCCCCCCTCTGTCAACTCCCAAAGCTACAGGTTATTACCCTGGGGGGGCGATGAGCCCCTCAATGGGTCCCCACAGGAGAGGTCTCATTTACCCGGGGGGGACACACGCGGTAGTGGCAGGAGAAACCAACAGCCCCCTCCCCCTGTACCCCCCTCCCCAGGAGTCACCCCACACAACTGCGGGTCCCCACGGCCCCCACCCTCCCCCGCAGCACTGCGGCACCAGAAGCAGCCAGAGAATAGGGCAAAGCTGCCCCCCCCCTTCAGCTTTTATTGTGCAGGAGAAGGAGCTGGGGGGCGGGGGGGGGGCGGTCACCCTGCCCAGTCCTTGGTGTGGCACCACTTGGCCGTGGGCCCGAAAAAGGGGAAGCGAAGGAAGCGTCCGGAGCGCAGGTAGGCAGAGATCCGCTCCAGCGCCTGCGGGCACAGGGCACGGGCACCGCCTCAGGGCGCGGCATGGGCAGCGCCACCCCGCGGCTGAGGCTGGGCACAGCGACCGCAGCAGGGTCTGGGGGATGGCGATGGACAGAGGGACACCCGGGGTTGGAGATGGACAGAGGGACACTCGGGGGTGGAGATGGACAGGAGGACACCTGGGGGTGGAGATGGACACCCGGGGGTGGAGATGGACAGGAGGACACCTGGGGGGGGAGATGGACACCCGGGGGGGGAGAGGGACAAAGGGACACCCGGAGGTGGAGATGGACAGAGGGACACCCGGGGCGCAGGAGGGACAAAGGGACACCCGGAGGTGGAGATGGACAGAGGGACACTCGGGGGTGGAGATGGACAGAGGGACACCCGGCGGTGGAGAGGGACACCCAGGGGTGGAGATGGACAGAGGGACACCTGTGGGTGGAGAGGGACACCCGGGGGTGGAGATGGGCAGAGGGACACCCGGGGGTGGTGACAGCAGGAGGACACCGGCGGGTGGAGATGGGCCGGAGGACACCAAAGCGTCAGGGATGGAGATGAGGACGGCAGAGTGCTGAGGGTGGGGACAGGGCACTGGGATGACAGGCATGGGTCTGAGAGAGGTGTCAGGGACTGGGCCGGGGTAGGATGGGGACACTGAGGCCCTGGGGACGCAGAGGGGGACCTGCATCGGGGACGGTGCTGGAGATGGGGACCGGCACCAGGGGTGCTGGGGAGGAGGCTGGGGACGCTGAGGTGTCAGGGGTGGGGATGCAGTTGGACACGCAGGTGTCAGGAGCAGGGACAGGGCTGTTGGGGACAGTGCCAGGGACAGCGCAGGTGACACCAGGAGGTGTCTGTCCCCAGCCCCTCACCTCGAAGCGCTGCAGGAACTGGCCCAGGTTGCCCCCCTGCAGCTCAGGGCACTCCGGGGCAAGGACTCGGTGCTGGTCCAGCACATCGTATGCCACGAAGTCCACATAGGTGAGCTGCGAGGGGATGTGACAGGGTGAGAGGGGAGCTCAGCTCCTGCAGGGACCCCCCCACACGCCCCAGCAGCCCCCAGCTCACCTTGTCCCCCACGAACCACTTGCGGGAGCCCAGGAACCGCGACAGCTCCTGCAGCTTCCCCAGCAGCTGCTCCAGGTACGCAGGCTTCAGCTTCTCCTGCACGGGGGCACAAAGCTGGGCTCAGGGCTGTGCCCCCCAGTTACCCTCCCAGCACCCAGGGCCATCAGCATCACCCCCTGACTGCAGCCAGGCGAGGGCTGCACCCCAGAATACATCCTGCCATATCCTGGTTCCTCTTGCCCCTGTGTTCCCAGGGGGCTTGGGGACAAAAGCCTTGGCGGGGGGGGTCCATCCACCTGCACCACCCCCCCCCGAGGGGCACTCACAAAGTCAGGGCTGTAGCACAGGTCACCAATGCGTGTCTGGAAGTCCATGAAGTGGTTCTCCAGCATGTCCACGTAAGCCTTCTCCTGCTCTGTCTCACCACCTGTGGGAAGGGGAGATGTCAGCACCTCCCCCCCATCACGGGGACCCCCCTCTAGGTGCTGTGCCCCCTGCTGTGCCCCCCCCACTCACACATGTTGTGCTTGCGGGCGATGTAGCGCAGGATGGCATTGCTCTGGGTCAGCTTCACGGGGCCGTCGATGAGGTATGGCAGCTGCGGGGGCAGGATGCCAAGGCAGGGTCAGCCCCCAGCCCCCTCCCCACACCACGGCCAGACCCCCAGCCTGCCACCTACGTTGGGGAAGTCAAGTCCCAGATTCTGCTTCTCCTTGGTCCAGTCACTCCAGTCAAAGTCAGGAGCTGGAAGAGATTGGGGGGGGAGGGGCGTGGGGAGACATGTTGGGGAGGGGGTGTCCCGCAGCTCCCCCTTGTCCCCCCTGCTCGCACCCGCAGCAATTCATGGTTGGGGTTGTCCTTGCTCTGCCCTAGGTGTGTCCCCCACACCCCGGACCCCTTCCTCGGGCAGGTAAAGAAGGGACCAAGCTCCGGGGTGAGGTCGGGGGGGGGGGGCCCAGAGCTGCTCCCTCAGTCCTGGCACGAGAAGAAGCAGGGGGTACAGAGGCCAGGCCGAACTTCGGTCCTCTGCCATGGGCAGTGCCTTCTGCCGCGGCACGAACCGAGGGGACGAGGGTCCGGAGCGGGGAGCACAGGCGGAGGGGAAGGGGCACACATCAAGGGCACGCGAACCCCTGCTGCCCACACTTACCCGGCCCGAAGACGTAGCGCTTCTCCTGGTAGGGGGTCTCGGTGTACTCCAGCAGCATCCGGATGCCGTGTGCCAGCTGGGGGGACACAGCACCCACCTCCGGCACCCACCTCCGGCACCCACCAACACCGCCCTGCGCTCCCCGCTCACCCAGGGCCCCGCCAGCCTCCCTCCTGTACTCCTCTCGCCCCCTGCACGACCCCCAGCAAGGCTTTACTACCCCCACCCAGCCCCACTCACCCCACGGATGTCCCAGTAGCCCAACGTGAGCACCATGGTGGCACCGAGCTCCGGCTGCGCTGGGACGCGAACCGGAGCAGCGCCAGGAAGGGAGGGGCCAAGCACCCCCGGTCCCTGCTCCCCCTTCTCCCCACGGCTGGGTGCGCGCAGGGTGCCAGGCGTCCTGCCAGCACGGGGCACAGCGCTGGGGCTGTCACTTGTCGCACAGGCTCATGGCACTTGGGGCACTCTGGGGACATTCCTGTCACCAAAGCCAACCCATGGCGGGGACCCCCTGATCAGGATGCAGCCTCCTCATTGCTTTGGAGACCTCCTTCTCCCCAGAACCAAGCTCCGGGACCCCGCTCTGGCCACTCGGGGGTTTGTTCTGCCCTCCACACACACTTCCGCCCAACTCTCGCACTTGAAACACTTTTGGTATTTTCCTGCCCTCTGCTGCGTCTTTAATTATTTGGTTTCTGCCGCCGGCCGCAGGCTGCGCACCGTTGGCAGACCGGGCTGGGGGCACACGGGGACGGGGAAATGCCCACCCCTGGAAGCGGAGAAGCCTCATCCGTCCAGTCCTGGCCAGAAGCAGCTCCTGTCCGTTTTACTTCCTCCCTGCTCTGAGGAGGAGGCAGCAACCACCAGTCCTCCTCGACCCCTTCCCCACACCCGCCCCGTGCCCCAGCCTGTCGCCAGCCTTGGGCAATTCAAGGCTCACTTTATCCTTCTCATTGGGCCTCTCGCTCCGGTCCAAGTCAGGTGCTGAGAGGGGGCAGAGAGAGATGGGGGTGGGGGTCCCTCTGATCTCCTCTGTCCCCCCCTGCTCCTACCCACGCAAGTCACTGTGGGGGAGTGTCCCTTGCTCCGCCCCAGCAGCACCCACGTGTGTCCCTCCCACCTCAGGCACCCTCCGTGGGCAGATAAGGGAGGATATAGAGCAGCGACCAAGGTCCAGGGTGAGGCTGGGGGCAAAGGGGTGGGGGATTCAAAGGTGCCCCCATAGTCCTGGCATGAGGAGCAGAAGATGGCAAGAGGCCAGGCTGAGTACGAACCCAGGGGACAAGAGTCCGCAGAGCTGGGGACACGTAGAGGGGGAGGGGGCACACATTCGGGGACACAGAGCCCTGTAGCCTCCCTTTACCCGGCCCGAAGACGTAGCGCTTGTCCCGGCAGGGGGACTCGCTGTCCTCCAGCAGCAGGCGGGTGGCATGTGCCAGCTGGGGGGACACAGCACCCACCTCTGGCACCCACCAGCACCAGCCTGCGCTGCCTGCTCACCCACAGCTCCCCACACCGTGTCACCCCTGTCCCCTCCAGCAAGGCACTGCCTCCCCCCCTCCCCCCATGCCCACTCGCCCCACTCAGGTGCCAGCCGCCCAGTGTGACCATGGTGGCACCCGGCTCCGGCTCTGCGGGACACGGCGCTGGAAGTGGCAGGGAAGCACCGAGCAGTGCCCTTTCCAGCACCCTGGCACCCTGCCTGCTCTCGCAGCTGGTGCAGGCTGGAGGCCACACGGCCCGTCGGAACTGGGCACAGCGCTGCGGCTGCCATCCCTGACACGGACTCCTGCCAGCCCTACCGCCTTGGGGACACTTCTGTCCGCAAAGCAGACCCACGGCAGACATCCTGTGCCGCGGCAGCCATCTCTGCTCAGAACTCGGCCTCCTCGTTCCTTCGGGGACCTCCTGTCCCCAAAGCCAATCGCCAGGACCAGGCGGTGGTGACAGACTGTGGGGCCACCTGTGTGTCCCCCCGGGGCCGCGCTGCTGCCTCCCCGACACACTTGGGCCCAACAATTTGACCCCAACCCTTTGTGCTCCAAGCCTGTGCCGCGCGTTTAACTCTTTGGTTGCTGTCGCCGCCCTCTCGTTCTCCTGGCAGCGCCGCACCGGGCCTGGGACACGGCAGGACCGGGCCGGGAGGACAGGACAATGCCCACCCCTGGCAACCGAGAAGCCTCGTCCGGCCCGAGCCGGCTCAGAAGCAGCTCCTGTCCATTTGACTCCCTTCCTGCGCTGAGGAGGCAGAGGGAGCAGCCCCTGGCCCCTGCGCCACCGCGGCCCCACCGCCCCGTGCAGGGATGCTGCGACAGAACCTGGGGTTCGGGACCGTGGGTGCTGCTCGGTTTGTCCCACGCCCCTGCGAGGCGACAGCGCCGACGGACAGAGGGGCAGGAACCTGCTGCTCTGGGCTGGGCAGCCCCTCAGCGTCCCCACAACCGTCACTGCTGCCCCCCAGGCCCCATGGCACCTCCTTTGTCCCCTTGACACCAAGCCAAGGCTCCGCAGTGTGCAGAAGGGTCCAGACCCCCCTCCCCTGTGCACCCTCGGGAGTCACACCACGAAACTGCAGGTCCCCACAGCCTGCCCCCTTCCCAGCACCTCTGCAGTCCCACGGCAGCTCCATGCACCCCACAAGCGGTGGGACCAAGGGACAGCTCCCTGTGAAGCTCCACCTGTGATTTATTGAGCAGGAGAAGGGGCAGGTTGGGTGGGGGAGGCTGATGAGATGCAGGGGGGCAGGGCAGGTCACCCCAATCACTCCTTGGTGCTGCCCCACTTTGCCGTGGGCCAGAAAACAGGACTCCTGACGGAGCGTCCGGAGCGCAGGTAGGCGGAGATCTTCCCCAGCGCCTGCGGGGGAGAGGTGGAGATGGAGGCACAGGGGCCAAGGATGGGGACTGCGACCCCGGGGTGTCGAGTGGGGACACCGATGCGTTGGGGATGGGGCCTGGGGTAACAGGGTGCTGGGGACGGTGCCGGGGACAGCACAGGTGACACCAGGAGGTGTCGTCCCCCCCCAGCCCCCTCACCTCGAAGCGCTGCAGGAACTGGCCCAGGTTGCCCCCCTGCAGCTCAGGGCAGTCAGGGACGAACATGCGCTGCTGGTCCAGCACATCGTATGCCAGGAAGTCCACATAGGTGAGCTGCGAGAGGGGTGAGAGGGGGGGCTCAGCTCCTGCAGGGACCCCCCCACACGCCCCAGCAGCCCCCAGCTCACCTTGTCCCCCACGAACCACTTGCGGGAGCCCAGGAACCGCGACAGCTCCTGCAGCTTCCCCGGCAGCTGCTCCAGGTACGCAGGCTTCAGCTTCTCCTGCACGGGGGCACAAAGCTGGGCTCAGGGCTGTGCCCCCCAGTTACCCTCCCACCCCCAGCAGAAAAAGCAATCAGCTTCCCCCCGGCCTGGCGAGGACTCTACCCCAACACACTCCTTGACACCTCTCGTCCCCATGTCCACAGTGGGGTAGGGGACAAGAGCCTTGGGGAGGGGAAGATCCTTCCCCCTGTGCCCCACCCCCACGGGGGGGTACTCACGAAGTCAGGACTGTAGCAGAGTCGGATGAAGTTCATCCTCAGATCCACGACCTGGTTCTCCAGCATGTCCACGTACAGCTTCTCCTGCTCCGTCTCACCACCTGTGCCACGGGGAGGCGTCAGTCACACCCCCCCACCACCAAGCACCCCCACTTGACGCTGTGCCCCCCACTCACACATGTTGTGCTTGCGGGCGATGTAGCGCAGGATGGCACTGCTCTGGGTCAGCTTGACGGTGCCATCGATCAGGTAGGGCAGCTGCGGGGCAATGGTATGCAGGGCTCAGACCCACGCTCTGCCAGCCCCTTCCCTACGCCCCCCCAAGCCCTCACCCATCACCTACGTTGGGGAAGTCGAGTCCCAACTTCTCCTTCTCCTTGAGCCATTCCTTCGCGTCGTACTCAGGGGCTGGGAGGGGGCAGAGAGACACGGAGTGAGGGGAGCTCCCCCCGGCCCTCATCCCGACACAGCAGTTCACGGCGCCGGGGGTGCACGGCAGGGGGGGCCCCCAGTGTGCTCCGGCAGCAGCCGCCTGTCGCTGTCGCCGCCTCCCCGCGCACCCTCCTTGGGCCGAGAAGGGAAGGCATGGAGCGGGCACCAAGGTCCCGGAGGGTAAGATACGGGACCGGGGGGCAAGGGAGCTGTGGGGCGGCGCTGCCCAACCCCAGACCTGGCATGAGGGCCAGGAGGGGCAGGAGGCCAGGCTGAACCTTCGCCGTGCCATACAGGCAGACTGCTCTGCCCGGGACGGGGTCTGACGCAGCACCAATTGCGGGGACGAAGGACTCCAGCGGGGGGAACAGCATGGAGAGAACAGACTTTGTTGGGGGGCACCCCTGCCCCCCCCTCACCTGGACCGGGTCGGTATCGCTTCTCCTCGTAGGGGGTCTCGGTGTACTCCAGCAGCAGGCGGATGGGATGTGTCAGCTGCGGGGACACAGCACACCTCCAGCGCCCACCTCCAGCATCCACCACCGGCCCCCCGCGCTGCCTGCCCAGGACCCCTCACCCCCCGCAAGGCTTTACCACTCTCCTCCTCCTCCCACGCCCACTCACCCCACGGAGGTCCCAGTAGCCCAGTGTGACCACCATGGTGCCACTCGGTTCCGTCTCTGCGGGCAGGCGGAGCGCGGCGGCGGCAGCGGCGGAGCGCTGAAATCTACCCCCGGGGAACGCCCTCGGCTCCCCACGTGACCGGGTGCCAGCAGGGTGCCAGAAGGGTGCCAGGGCGTCCTGCCAACACCGGGGCGAGCGCTGGGGCAATCACCCGCGGCGCAGGATCGGGCCCCAGCACTGCGGGGGCACGCCCGGCCCCAGAGCCAGCCCAGGGCGGGGAACCAGCCAAGGCCTCTGCAGCGAGCTGCGCAGGCACAGACTAACCAGCAGCCCTCCTCCTCCTCCGTTGAGGACAGCCTTGTCCCCAAGCCCAGCCCCAGGACCACCCGGTGGGGACACTGCGTGGTGCCACCCCGGCGCTGCCTCCGTTTCCCCCGGGGGCTGCGCTCCCGCCCTCCCCACGCTCACACCGAACTCTTGACTTAAACACTTTATTTTCCGTTCCCGCCGCTGAGGGTTTAATTGTTTGGTTTCTGTCGCCGCCTGCAAGTTCTCCTGCCAGCTCCGCACCCGACTGGGGGGACACGGCAGGGGCGGGCTGGGGGCACACGGGGACGGGGAAATGCTCACACCAGGAAGGGAGAAGCCTCATCCGGCCCGATCCGGGCCACAAACAGCTCCTGGGAGCTTGGCGGACGGGCCCACGGCTCAGCCGGCTCCCTTCGCCCTCCGCCGTGCGCTGAGGAGGGAGCAGTCCCCAGCCCCACCCCGCTCCTCCTGCGTGCACCCCATGGCCACTGCGCCACCTTGTGGCTGGGAGGGTTAGAGAGGAGCCCAGGTCTGGGTCCTGGGTGCTGCTGTTTGTCCCCACCGGGCAACAGCGTGGACGGAGCTGGGACCTGTTGGTGGCCTTGGCCCTCCCACAACATCTCCCTGCCCAGCACTGCTGTGCCCAGGACGTGAAGCCAGGACACCCCAGTACCAGTGTCACCTCCTGTGTCCCCACTGCCACCAGGCCCAGCAAAGACCAACCCAGCCACAAGACATCAGTTTAAAAAACAGTGACAAAAAACCCCAAAACAATAAATGGCAAAACCCCAGCAACTGCCCCCCCCCGGTGTCACCAGGGGGGCGCTGGGGACAGCAGTGGGGAACGTCCCCTTCCCAGGGAGGGAGGTAGCAGGAGGCTGAGGAAGGGGAGGACGGCAGCAAAGCCCTGGATGGATGTGGGGTGACACAAGTTGTGTGTGCTGGGGGGGGGTCCCTGAGGCGGGGCAGTCAGTGGGTGCCCGGGGCGGGGCCGAAGGTCAGCACATCCTCCTCCTGGATGGTCTCCAGCTCCTCGCTCTGCACCGCCTGGGTGATGAGCGTCAGCTCCTGGCACAGCGTCTCGAAGCGGTAGCTGACGCGGATGTCGGGCACGTTGGTCCGGCGGATGTCATTGCCCTCTGGACCCTCCTTCAGGTAGTTGGGACCCAGCCAGTAGCTCTTCACCTGAGCAGGGGAAGGAGAAAGCTCCCACAGTGGCCTTGCAGCCTCGGGTGGGTGCTGCCGGGTGGGGGCTGTGCTACCTTGTGGGAGAAGCCGCTCATGAGGACGCTGTTGCGGGCGAGCTCGCACATGTCGCAGGAGCTGAGCTTCCAGACCTGGGTGGCAATGCTGTACTCCTCCATCAGCGGCTCCTGGGGGGCACAAGGGCCTCAGCACCCACCCGTGGGACACACACACCCACTCCCCCCCCCAGAGGATCACAGAGTGGCTTTGGTTGCAAAAGAGCTTTCAGCTCATCCGTGCCAACCGCTCCCTGGCTGTGCCCAGGCTGGGGCTGAAACGTGTCCCTCGGTGCCCTTCCTGGAAGGAGGGGACCCAAACTGCCCCCAGCACTGCAGCTGTGGCCTCCCCAGTGCCCGGTCCAGGGGCACAATCTCTGCCCTGCTTCTGCTGCCCACACCATTGCTGATCCAGGCCAGGCTGCTGGTGCCCTTCTTGGCTACCTGGGCACCCTCTGGCCCATCTGCAGCTGCTGTCAACCAACATCCCCAGGATCCTTTTCCAGTGGGCAGTTTCCAGCCACTCCGTGCCCAGCCTGGCACCATCATGGGGTTGTTGTACCCCAAGTGCAGGATCCAGCCCTTGGTGAGCCTCAGCCCATTGGCCTCGTGCCATGGGTGCAGCCTGGCCAGGGCCCTCTGCAGAGCCTCCACCCCTCCAGCAGACCAACGCTGGCACCCAGCCTGGTGTCGCCTGCAGCTTTACTGAGCAGGGAGGTCCCCAGCTCCTCTCACCCTGATCCATCTGCACCCTCCAGAGCCTGTTGGCACTGCCTCGCCCCTGCTCATCACCAACCCTATCCCATCACCAGGGCCTGACTGGTGGCCACCCCACAGACCTCTGTCAGGGGGCTTGTGGCCTGTGACCTCCTCCCCCTGCAACTGCTCACCTTGGTGAAGTGGAACTGGAGGGGGTCGTCGGTGGAGAGGGAGACCATGAGGCCCCGCGAGAGGTACTCGGGCAGGGGGTTGCGGTGGTAGCTGAGGAAGAGGCTGTTGTTGCTCAGCGGGGACATGGCGATGCCAATCTGCGCCAGGTAGTAGAGGTACTGCAGGACGGGGGCCTGGGGAGGGGGCAGAAGAGTGAGGGTGGGGGTGGGGTCCCGACCGCCCCCCCGAGCTCCGTGGGCAGCCCCAGCCCAGCTGACCTTGCGCAGCAGCAGGCCGTGGGAGATGTTCTCTGAGACCATGAAACCCGAGACCAGGTGGTGGATGGGCCCAGCCTCGCCGCAGTGCGGGCGCAGCACGAAGGTGTGGAAGCCTCTCCTCCTGCCGGGGGGTGCCCATCACAGAACCAGAGATTCAGCCAGGTTGGCACAGACCTCCAATCTCAGCCAGTCCATCCTATCCCCCAGCCCAGCCCAGTCAACCAGACCATGGCACTCAGTGCCCCAGCCAGGCCTTGCTTCAACACCTCCAGGGACGGTGACTCCACCACCAGAGCTGGGCACTCCACCACCTCCCTGGGCAGCCCATTCCAGTGCCAATCACTCTCTCTGGGCACAACTTCCTCCTAACATCCAGCCTGAACCTGCCCTGGCACAGCTTGAGGCTGTGTGCCTTTGTTCTGTTCCTGCTTGCCTGGCAGCAGAGCCCAACCCCAGCTGGCTACAGCCTCCCTACAGGGAGCTGCAGACAGCAATGAGCTCTGCCCTGAGCCTCCTCTCCACTATCACCATCTGACATCCCCTCCACACCCCTCAGCAACACCCTCCCAGGATGGGTGGAGGTGCCAGGGCGCCCAGGCTGTCCTTACCGCCGGAGGTGGTTGAGCACTGTCATGTTGGCATACATGTAGTACAGGTAGTAGGAGTAGGGGGGGTTGTCCTCCTCCACCCAGTTGCCTGGCAAGGGACTGTCCTGGTTGAAGATGTGGTGCTCAGGCTTGGATTCGTCGTCCACGCTGTCGAAGCCATCCACCTGCAGCAGACAACCCCAGGCTGGCAGAGGTGCCCCTCCGGCAGGACACCCTTCAGCTGGGTCGGGGCTGGGGGTCGGTGGCGGCAGCAGGATGCGGCAGGGGGGAGCAGGATGTGGCACTTACGTGCTCCAGGAAGAGATGCAGCTCGGGGTGCTGGGCAGGGTGCACGGTGGCCTCGTAGAGGGGCATGAAGATGTTCTCCAGCATCTCCTGGAAGTTGGCCAACTGCCTCTTGGTCCGGTAGACATCGCTGCGGGAGGGCAGAGCCTGCTCAGGCCTGGCTGTGCCGTCCCACCCGAGGTGGGCTTCGCCTTCCCAGCCGGGACACGGCCCGGGCCGAGGGCATCCTGCCCGGGGGGCACTCACAAGAGCCGCGGCACCTGCACGAGCCAGCGGACGTTGTTGGAGTGGACGCGGTGGTTGACGGCCCAGCGAGCCAGCTTGTCCCACTCGTCCCGGGAGCGGCCGTAGATGGAGAGCCGCAGCTCCGCGTTCTGGTACTTGCTCTCCTCCAGGTCTGACATCACCTCCTGCCCGGGCGGGGCCAGGGTCAGCCCCGGGCGCTGCCACCGCGGGCCAGGAGGGAAGGAGGCGGTGGGTGGGGGCTGCCCGCCAGCGCGGCTCACCTTGATGATGTGGGCAAAGTACTTCCCCGAGACGCAGTTGTCTGTCTTGATGAAGATCTCCCTCAGGATGGACTCCCCGATGGGGTTGTACTTGGCGTTGAACTTGTCGAAGCGGTGGAAGGTGTTGCGGTCCTGCCGGGGCCACGAGGGGCTCAGCCCAGCCCCACGGCCCCCACAGCACCTCCCGCCTCACCCCTGCAGAGCCTTCGCCGCCCTCACCCCCCCCGGCCCCCAGCCAAGGAGGGTCCTGCTGCCGCGCGGGGCGCCCCCTACCGCGTGCACGTCCAAGGTGTCCACGCTCAGGTCGTAGGCAGTGAGGTTCATCGTCTCGAACACCTCCTTCAGCGTCTGCTCCTTGCCCTTCTCCACGTGGACTATCTCGTCCAGGTGCTTCTTCATGGCTCTCTTGATGAAGCGCAGGAGATGCTTCTGGTTCATGCAGGAGGAGGCGTGGATGTGGGTGTCCACCTGCCCGGGGACGGGGTGAGGGTGGGAGGGCTGCCAGGCGTGCCCTGGCCCAGCCCCGGCCCCCGGCGCGGCCAGCGGCTACCTTGCGGATGTTGTAGAAGTCTCGGTGGGGAACCTTCTTCTGGGCTGCCAGCTCCTTCATCTCGTTCAGCAGGACGTGCATCTGGAACTTGGAGCTCAGGTACTGCAGCCGCCGGTAGCAGAAGGATTTGCTGTGCCAGGAGGGCAGAGGGCAGCAGTTTGGGGGACAGGAGAGACAAGAGCCAGCCCCAAAAGGCTGCTGCCCACCAGGAGGAGGGGGCACAGCGCTGGGCTCTTGGACCCCCTCCCCACACACACACCCTGTGTACAGTGCCCACAAGCAAGGACGGACCTGGGAGCTGCACCAGCAGCGTGTGGCATAGCCACAACCATGCCCTCTGGTGCTGTCCCCAAGGTTCTGTCACCTCAGAGACATTCTGTGGTGGGAACTCCAGAGGCAACCCCATGCTGACATCTCCCTCAAAGCCACCCCATGATGAGACCACCCCTCAAAGCCACCCCATGGTGAGACCACCCCTCAAAGCCATCCAAGGTGTGATACCCCCCAGGACACCCTCGTGGTGAGATCCTTCCAAAGACAGTCCCCTGGTGACATTCCCCTCAAAGGCATCTCCATGGTGGGATCCTCACCCCCCAGAGACGTCCCCATGGTACAAACCTCCCCACAGACCCCCCCGTGGTGGCACTTCCTCCCAGGACCCCTCCCCACTGGGACCCTTCCCCTTACATGGGCCCATTGATGATCAGAGCCATGAGGAAGTTCATGTCAGCGATGAACTCCTGCAGGTCCGGGTAGGGCAGGTCCAGCTCCGTGCTCCTGGGTGGGAGAACAGAAGTGGGTCACAGGTGGGGACAATCCATGGGCCCCTTGGCCCCCACCGCAGCAAACTGATGGCCCCAGGGAGCCCCCAGCCCCAGGCCTCACTTGTCGGTGAGGTCCTGCTTGGTGTAGACGTGCACGACGCCGTCCACCATCTTCAGGCCGAAGCCCAGGTCAGCTGGCATGGTCTGGGGGTCCCAGGCCTCGTAGGGGTGCTGCTCGGTGAACGGGGGGTGCACAGGGGCATCTGCAGCCAGGAGACACCCGGGCAGAGCCAGCACAGAGCCACAGTCACTCCGGCTGCAGCAGACCTCGAAGGGCATCGAGCTCGGCCCCTGACCTGGCACCACTGCACTGAGCAGACCATGGCACCGAGTGCCACATCCAACCCTGCCCTAAACACCTCCAGCGATGGCAACTCCACCACCTCCTGGGCAGTCCATGCCTGTGCTCAATGACCCTTCCCATCAGGAAGTGCTTCCTAACGTCCAACCGAACCCTCCCTTGGCACAGCTCCAGGCCATGCCCTCTCACCTTGGCACAAGCTGCCTGGGAGCAGAGCCTGACCCCCACCTTGCTACACCTTCCCTTCAGGCAGCTGCAGTGTGCTAAGGTCCCCCCTGAGCCTCCTCTTCTCCAGGCTAAACCTCCCCACAGCTCCCTCAGCCTCTCCCCAGCAGCCTTCCCCTCCAGTCCTGTTGCTCTCCCCAGGACCCTGCCCTGCCCCTCAACCTCCCCCCCGCAGCGAGGGTCCCAGCAGCGCACACAGTGCTCGGGGTGAGCCCTCCCCAGGGCCCTCCCCAGCCCCCAGCCTCCCTCCTGCAGCACCGCACACAGTGCTCAGGGTGAGCCCTCCCCAGGACCCTCCCCAGCTCCCAGCCTCCATCCTGCAGCACCACACACAGTGCTCAGGGTGAGCCCTCCCCAGTGCCCAGCAGAGTGGCACAACAGCCCCAGAGCCCCTGCCCAGGCTGTGCACCATGGGGGGTGGTTCATCCAGCAGCCCAGCCCAAGGTGAGGACCCCCCCAGCCCCCTGCCCTCACCGGCAGCCACGGGGGTCTCGGGCACCTCCTGGTAGCCGCGGGTCTCCAGGGGCTTCTCGGAGAGCTCCTGCAGGTAGCGTGCGGTGGTCTGGCAGAAGCTCTGCAGGGACAGGCCCATGTACTTCTCCCGCACGAACAGAGCCTTCACCACGCTCTTGGCCGCGTCCAGGAGGTCCGTGAAGGGCACCTGAGGAGGAGGAGGCCGAGGGGGGGAGGCTGACGGGCTGCCAGCCCCTCCCCAGGCGGCGGTGGGGGGGTGGCGGTGGGGGCAGGCTCACCCCACACTTCTCCTCGCCGGAGATGGTGACTCGCTGGAACTCTCGCTCCAGCAGCGCCTCCCGCTCCTTGGGCACCAGGTCCATCAGCTCCTCCTGCTGCTCCCTGAAGAGCCTGCGGGTACAGACGGTGGCAGGGTGGCACAGCCTGCCCCCAGCCCCCAGCCCCCAGCGGCGGCGTCCCCACACCTGTCCCCCCCCAGCAGCAGCAGCAGCAGCAGCCCCAGGGGGCTGCACCCAGCCTCGGAGCGGCAGGAGGGCGATGTGGTCCCCACGGGTGCCACCACCGGGGCGGGGCAGCTGGGTGCCACCCGTGTCCTGTTGGTGGTGACATTGTGCCCCCGGCCCAGACACATGCCCCAGCCCCACACGAGCACAACGAGAAGTGGCAGATGGAGGGGGCACAGAGAACGAAGTCACTCGTGACACAGACAACTCCCAAGCGGAGACAGGAGGGAGGGGGACGAGCAGCATTGGACCCCTCCCATCAGGGCAGGGGTGATAGGGCCAGGACAGGGTCCTGTGTGTGCCACCAGCAGGGCTGGGACCCCCCCCCCCCAGCTCGCCCCCACCCCCCACCTCAAATCCCTTTGGGTGCATTAACCCCTCCAGCGCCAGCGAGAGCGGCTGGGTGAGGACCTCTGGGCGCTGGGTTCTGGGGAGAGGCTGGGACAGAGTGGGGCTGGGGGGGGGTCCCCAATACCCCCCCGGTGCCCGCGGGCGGTGTCCCCGAGCTGGGCACTCACTGTAGGTCCGTGGCACTGTCAATTTTCAGGAAGTCCTGTTTGGCTCTGAGCAAAATGTCGGGCTCGAGTCTGGGGACAGGCAGGGCCAGGGGTGGGGAGGGGACAGGAGGGACAGAAGCCAGGACAGGAGGTGGAGGGGGGGGAGAAGAAAACACCCCCAGGTTAATGCTGCAGCCGACCCGAACCAGACACAAACCAGCAAAGGAAACAAAACAAAACCAAACTCGACCCCGGAGGAGGCCACAGCAAGCGTGACAGCCACGGCAGAGGGGACACACAGCTGGCACGGCCCACGCCCCCCGGCCGCCACGGGTGGCAGGGGACACGCCGGGGGCCCCCTCCCGGCTTACTTCACGTCCTGGCTGATCTGGCGCTCCAGGCGCTGGCGCCGCTCCTCCAGCTGCTCGATTGGGCTCTCCTCGGGGAACTCGTAGGGGGCAGAGCGCATCTCGCTCTCGGCCAGCGAGCGGCAGAACAGCTCCTGCCCGGGCAGCGGGCATCAGCCGTGCCCAGCCTCAGCCTGCCCGGCCAAGACGGGGCACGGAGGTGCCCAAACGGAGCTGCAGCTTGTGGGGTGGACAGGGAGAGGATGGGGGCAGGGGGAAGGTGGATGTGGGACCAGCTCCTGCCTGGGCATCATTGGCATCAACTGTGCCCAGCTTCAGCCTGCCCGGCCAAGAGGGGGCATGGAGGTGCCCAAACGGAGCTGCAGCTTGGACAGGGAGAGGATGGAGTGGGCAGAAAGTGGATGTGGGACCTGCTCCTGCCCAACTCCAACCTGCTGGGAGGGAGAGGCAGGTGGAGGTGGCACCAGCTGCGGGCCGGGCATGGCTGGCATCAGCTGTTTGGGGCGGGACAGGTGGAGGTGGGACCCCCCCCCCCCGCGGCACAGGGACGCCCCCGAGGCCCGGGCCCCACCTCGGCGATCTCCTTGTACTTGCCGTCCATGGAGGTGCGCAGGTCCACCGGGAAGTGCTTCAGGCAGTGGGGGGGCCCCGGCAGGGACCGAGCCGACTGCAGGGGCCGGGAGCTCAGCCCCCCCCGCAGCTCTGCCGACAGCAGCACAGTCAGCCGGGACCCCCCCAGCACAGCCTGGGCAGGGAGGGGTTAATCAGCCCCTCCACAGCCCCCCCCCCNTGCCTGGCACCCTCGTGCCCCCACCGGAGCCGTCCTCTGCCCGGCCTCAGTTTCCCCACCACGTGGGTACCTGTGGGTGCCTGCCTGTGCCAGGCAGCGGTGACAACCAGTGGCGCCCTGCCAGGGCTGGTGCCCGTTGTCACTGAGGGCAAGGATGGCACCGCTGTCACCCGGGATGTGCCCGCTGGTGCACAGCCCCGGGCAGCCTGGCGCACGGGGCCAGCCGGGCATGCCCATCACCCTGTGCCACCCACCCGGGACAGCCCTGGCACCACGCGTGTCTCCCGTGGCCAAGCACAGCCCTGGCAGCACCTCAAGTCTCCTGCCACCAGCAGCGCCAGCAGAGTGCCAACCACAAAGTGCCACCTCGCCCATCCTGTGCCACCATCGCCCCAGCTCGCTGCCAGCCCAGACCCCCGCGGGATGACGCACGGTGGCTGCCCCCAACCCCCCCAGCCCCAACACCTGCCAGGGGGGGTCTCTGTGCCCCCGGTACCCCTCCTCACCCTCCTCCTCCTCTCCGGCACTCGCTGCGCCACCGCTGCGCCGCAGAACCCCCCCCGGGCACGGCGGTGCCGGGCACGGGGGGGGCACACACGGACACCCCCAGCAGCGCCGGTGACGCTGTGCAGCTCCGGGGACACCGCCACGGCCACGTCACCCCAAAGCGCCCCGGGCAGCCCCCCCCGCCCCGGACCATGGGCACTGCCCCCTGAATTACAGACCCCTCCCAAATCATTGACCCCCCGCG
>WAAF01012284.1:793519-805908 GCA_013400475.1 Tricholaema leucomelas
AAGCAGGCCCAAAAAGTTACAATGTTCGCAGGAAATAAAAACCAACCCACACCCCCCCCCCCCCCCCCCCCCCCAAAAACGACCAACCTTAAAACCAGCCTGGGGGTGGCTGTGTTAGACCAAAAGGAAGAGAGGGAAAGCTACATAGTGAAGGGCTGGAAGGCAGCACCTGGAGGCCTCAGGAGCTGTCCAGCGCCAGGCAGGCGCCGCCGGGATGCAGCTGGAGGCTCCTCCACCTCCACCTGGCCTCAGCAGCCCAGCAGCAGCCACCAGAGGAGGTTCCTAACCAGAGAAGATTGTGCTAAAGAATGCGAGGGGCTCTTGCATGCTGCTCTCCTTCCCCTGCTGCCCTTCTCTGCAGGCTGGCAGCTGTGGCCCCAGGAGGGCAGGAAAGGTTCAGCTTCTGAAAACTCAGCCTGGAAAACTGGGAAAGGAAAAGAGGGAAGGGGTTAGGAGAGGCCAGTTACAGACATTGATTCAAGCTCCCACAGCACTCAAGGCCTCATCCAGCCTGGGGTTGAGCATCTCCAGGGAGGTTGTGGAGCACAGAAGCACCCAACGTGATCTTTGATCACGTTGGGTGCTTCTGTGCTCCACAACCTCCCTGGGCAGACCTGTGCCAGGGTCTCAGCACCCTCAACCTGTGCCAGGGTCTCAACATCCTCACTGACAACAATTTCTTCCTCCTCTCCACTCTCCTTCTCCCAGCTCAGAGCCACTGTCCCTGTCCTGCCACTCCCAGCCCTTGCCCACACTCCCTCCCCAGCTCTCCTGCAGCTCCTTCAGCTACTGGAGGCTGCTCTGAGCTCTCCCTAGAGCCTTCTCCTCTCCAGGCTGTGCAACCACACACACAGGGGAGGTTCCTCAGCCCTCTGCCCACCCACCAGGCCTCCTCTGGAGCAGCTCCACCTGCTCCAGCATCCCCTCAGGCTTCCTCCTCACTCCTCCTGCATTGCCACAGCCCAAAGCGGCGCAACCGCGGCAGGACACACCACTGGCTGAGGCCAAGAACACACCCAGGAGAGCAGAGCCCAGGGCCAGGAGCAGAGCCCAGGGGCAGGAGCAGCCCCAACTGACCTTCCTCCCGGGGGCAGCCCCTCAGTAGAGGCCACACTCCTTCAGGTTGTTCTTGATGATGACGTCGGTGACGGCGTCGAAGACGAACTGCACGTTCTTGGTGTCGGTGGCGCAGGTGAAGTGAGTGTAGATCTCCTTAGTGTCCTTCCTCCTGTTCAGGTCCTCAAACTGGCACTGGATGTAGGCAGCTGCCTCCTCGTAGGTGTTGGAGCCTGGAAAAGCAGCAGAGCTCTTCCTCTGGCCAGCAGCTGACAGCACAGAGATCTTTTAAGTCCCCATTAAGCTGCTTGCGGCCATCTGCCTCGGCCAGCTCCCAACCCGCCCTCAGCTCCTTCCTGCAGGGCTCAGGTCTGTGCCCAGCTGCTGCCCACTGACCTTGGACAAGGCACTGCAGCTCCACCAACTGCCCTCTGCTCCAGAGATCACCAGAGAGTCACAGGCTGCATACAGCAATCCCAGGCTCAGAGCACGGTGAGGCTGGAAGGGACCTCTGGAGCTCACCCACCCCAACCCCCCCTGCCCAAGCAGGGCACCCACAGCAGCCTGCCCAGGGGCACAGTGCCCAGGGGATGTTGGAAGCTCTCCACACAAGGAGGCTCCACAGCCTCTCTGGGCAGCCTGCTCCAGGCTCCAGCACCCTCACCCCAAACAACTTTCTCCTCCTGGGCTCCAGTCTGTGCCCACTGCCCCTTGGCCTGGCCCTGGGCACCACTGAGCAGAGCCTGGCCCCAGCCTCTTGCCCCCCACAGCTGCTTTAGCTCCTGCTGAGCACTGCTCAGCTCCCCTCTGGGGCTGCTCTCCTGCAGGCTCAGCCCCAGGGCTCAGCCTCTGCTCCTTCCAGAGCTGCTCCAGGCCCTCAGCATCCTCACAGCCTGCCCTGGGCTCTCTGCAGCACTTCCCTGTCCCTCCTGAGCCAGAGCCCACAGCTGGACCCAGCACTGCAGTGAAAGCCACAGGCACAGCAGGGTGGAGCTGAGCCATGCCGTGGCAGGAAGGCTGCAGCTGGATCATCTTCAAGTTTCCTTCCAACCCATTCTGTGGTGCTGTGAAGATGCTGCCCAGGAGACAGAGCTCCAGGAGGGGCAGTAAGCTGAGCTCTTTGCTTCTCCTGGCCTGTGGAGGTCTGGAGCAAGCCCCTGGTGCCCTGGCAGCCCCTGGGCACACCTGTGTACTCAGGGTAGCAGATGGTCAGGGGACTCTTCTTGATCTTCTCCTCAAACAGGTCCTTCTTGTTGAGGAAGAGGATGATGGAGGTGTCTGTGAACCACTTGTTGTTGCAGATGCTGTCGAACAGCTTCATGCTCTCATGCATCCGGTTCTGGGAAAGCAAAGCAAGAGGGGGATGGGTCCCAGCAGAGCCCCCAGGGCAGCAGGGGCTGGGGCAGGCTGCACTGGAAGAGGTGAGGGTCACCAGGGTGCCCCAACTGCCACATTGCCAGGGAGAGCACAGGGAGAGCCCTGGGCAGGCCCTGGGGCACTTCCCTGCCCTGCACAGCCCCCCAGGGGGGTTGCTGCCCACGGAGGTGCTCATGAGTGGGGAGCAGGCTGAGGGCCAAGAGGCAGCTCCCTGCAGCCAGGCTCTGCAGAAAGCAGCACTGCCTGCAGCTGCTGGGGCAAGAGAGAGCCTCACAGCCATGGCACTGCCCTCTGAGACCATCCAGGCCAGCACCTCCCCAGCACCTCCATGCCCACCAAACCCTGTGCCCAGGTGCCATGGCCACACCCTTCTGGAACACCTCCTGGGTGGGGACTCCACCACCTCCCTGGGCAGCCTCTGCCAGGCCCTCCTGCAGCAAAGAAAATTATCCTCCTCTCCAACCTATCCTTCCCCTGGCACAACTCCAGGCCAGTTTCTCTCCTTCCAGCACCTGAGGCTGGAGCCCAACCCCCACCTGGCTCCAACCTCCTCCCCGAAGACAGCAGTGAGGTCTCCTCTCTGCCTCCTCCAGGCTGAACTCCCCCAGCCCCCTCAGCTGCTGCTCCCCAGCCCTGTCCTCCAGACCCCTCCCCCAGCTTTGGTGCCCTTCTCTGGACCTGCTCCAGCCTCTCAGTGTCCTTCTGGGAGTGAGGGGCCCAGACCTGACCTCAGGATTTGCTCCTGCAGGCTGCTGGTAGATGAGCTCCACCTCCACAACCATAACAGGAGGAGGAAGCCAAGAGAGGTGCCCACAGCATGATGCCACCTCCCTCCTCCAGTGCCAGGCCCTGGGAACTCCCCCAGCACTTTACCATCTCCTCATCCTCAGCCAGGACCAGGTCGTAGTCGCTGAGGGCCACGCAGAAGATGATTGCTGTGACCCCCTCGAAGCAGTGGATCCACTTCTTGCGCTCCGACCGCTGCCCGCCCACGTCGAACATCCTGGCAGGGGCACAAGAACCAGCTCAGAGGCTGCAGAGCCCTCCCTGCCTGCCCAGCAGGTGGCTGACAGGGGCCGGAAGGGAGCTCTGAGGCTTTCAGACAAGCAGGGTTGAGAGGCAGACATGGACGCAGCCTTCCAGCAGCAAGGCCAACAGCTCTGCGCCCTCCCCCGCCCTGGCTCTGGAGCCCAGGGTGCTCCTCTGGAGAGGGACTGCCAGCAGGGAGGGGCAGGTGGCACCTGGAGGGCTCCCCCCAGCAGCCTGCTGATTCACCAGGGCACAGCTGCTCTGCTCTGCTCTCTCCTCTCTGCCAGCAGCAGCCCACTTGGCCTGCCTGCATCCAAGCCCCTGCCGCAGGCGGCTCCCAGCTCACTCACACCGCATCTGGGGCACCCCCCCCGTGTGCCACCACCGCGGCCCAGGGGGCAGCTAACTGGGCTGTGAAACAGTTTCATGTGTGACTGCTGCTCCTCTGGGGTGCTGCTGGCACCAGCCCTGGCTGCCAGCCCTGCTGGGGCCGGGGAGCAGCCCTGCAGGGCACAGCAAGCAGAGCTGCGGCTGAGTCGCTGGAGAGAGGGAGCAGGGCAGGGCCCTGGGCAGGCTGCAGCAGTGGCAGGAGAACCTCAGCAGGTTCCACAAGGCCAAGTGCAAGCTCCTGCAGCTGGGCTGGGGCAGTGCCCAGGACCAATCCAGGCTGGGCAGCAGATCTGTGCAGAAGGACTTCGGGGTGCAAAGCTGGACAGGAGCTGGCACCGAGCGCTGCCAGCCCAGCCCCAGGCTGGCCTGGGCTGACCCCCAGCAGCGTGGGCAGCAGGGGCAGGGAGGGGACTCTGCCCCTCAGATCAGCCAGTGCCAGCCCCCTGCCATGGGTAGGGACACCTCCCACAGCCCAGGCTGGTCCAGGCCTCATCCAGCTTGGCCTTGAACACCTCCAGGGAGGGCACATCCACACCCTCCCAGGGCAGCCTGTGCCAGGCTCTCCCCACCCTCACGGGGAAGAATTTCCTCCTGATGTCTGATCTCAATCCAGCTGCTTCCAGCCTGAAGCCCTCAGCCCTGCTGCTGTCCCTCCATGCCTTTGGGAAGTCCCTCCCCAGCTCTCCTGCAGCCTCCTCTGAACCCTGGCAGGCAGCTCTGAGCTCCCCCTGGAGCCTTCTCCCTTCCAGGCTGAACACCCCCAACTCCCCCAGCCTGGCAGAGCTCAGGGGTGCCAGGTGTGGGGGCACTGTTGGAAGCTCAGGCAGTTCAGCAGCCCAAGTGCCACTGCTGTCCCCAACCCCCCCAGGAGCCACTCTGGGATGTTTGCTCTCCCAAACACAAGCTACAAGCAGCAAACCAAAAGGTTCCTCTAAGGGGTCTGAGCCACAGAGACTTGGAAACATCAGCACAGAGGAAGGGAACTTGCTCAGGATTCCAGCACTGCTCTCTCCTACATCCCACTTACAGGATGGGAATGTCCACAGGGATTCTGGGCTGTTCCCTGGGATCAAAGCCAGGGATTTCTAAGGAGTGGGTGAAGAGCAAAGAGGAGGAGGAGGAGGAAGAGCAGAGCTACACTGCAGGCCAGCAGCTACAGAGGTTAGAGGGAGATGGATTAGTGATAGGTAAAGGACACTGCCAAGGCCAGGCCTGGCACAGGAGCCCTGCAGGGCCAAAGCTGAGGGCAGAGGGGGACAGCTCAGCCCCACAGCCAGGGTCAGTCAGCACAGCCTGTGGGGATGCCATGCAGCCCCGAGGGGTGACTGCCCCAGGGGCACAACTCCAACTCAAAGCCCAGCAGTCAGTGTCCTTCTCTGGGGGGTTGGGTTTAGTAGGGAGGGTTTTGATCCTGGCAACCAAGCAGGTACCTGAGTCTGGGATCCCAACACAAAAGCAGCTGCGGAGAACAGAAGAAGGCAAATGAAAGTCACACCTGGAGGCAGCTGTGCCCGCTGAGGAGGGAGCCTGGCAGGGCAGGGGGGGCAGGGCACCTGCCCCTGAGGAGAGGCCACCAGAGCCCAGCTGGGCACAGGGTGGAGGCCTGCACTCACTTGAAGTAGAGGTCCTTGAAGGTGAAGTGAGTCTCCACGATGCCTGTGGTCTTGACGCGGGTGCGCAGCACATCCTGCTGGGTGGGGATGTAGCTGGGCTGGGATATCCTATCCAGGTCGTTCAGGTAACTAAAGCAGAAGAGGCAGCACAGGAGAGGCTTTTTTTAGCCTCCCTGCTGGCCATGAATCTTTTATAGGCTGCAGGGGGGGGAGAGGCAGCAGAGAATTTCCTCAGCAGCATCCTGTGGCCCAGCAGCTCCTGCCCTGGCTCTATCCCCTCCACACCTGACCTTGCAGAAGGTGCTGGGCAGCGAAGGCTGAGAAGGAGCCAGAGATGGAGGCTGTGCTGCTGCAGGAGCTGTGCCCAGACTGGCATCTCCTGGGGCAGTTCCAAGCAGCCAAGGTGCTTGCTGGAGGCAGAAACTGCTCCGGGTGGCTTTGGGAGGGGCAGGCTGCAGCAGAGGAGCAGCAGGGGGGAGGCAGGCAGCGAGGAGCAGCCCAGAGCCAGGGTGGGTAGAGAGGTCTGAGTCAGCTACGCTGGAAGGGACCCTTCAGGGCATGGAGTCCAAGGCTCAGCCCAGCAGTGCCAGGGCACCACCCCCCAGGGCCTTCAGCACCACATCCCCATGGCTTTGCAACCCCTCCAGGGGTGGGCACTCCACCACTGCCCTGGGCAGCCTGGGCCAGGCCTGGGCAGCCCTCAGGGGGCAGAAATTGCTCCTCATGGTCTTGAGGCTTGTGCTGACCTCAAGCACAAGAGGAAGTGGCCTCGAGTTGCCCCAGGACAGGTTCAGGTTGGCCACGAGGAACAATTCCTGCTCCAAAAAAGCTGTCCAGGCCTGGCCTAGGCTGCCCAGGGCAGTGGTGGAGTCCCCAGCCCAGGAGGGGTCCCAGAGCCCTGGAGAAGTGGTGCTGAGGGCCATGGGTGCCATGGGTGCCCTGGCAGTGCCCTGGCAGTGCCCTGGCAGTGCAGGCTGAACAGATGAACTTCACAGCCTTCAAAAGCCTTTTCCAGCCTGAGATGTGATGATTCCACGAAGCTCTCCCTGCCCTGTCAGCCTCTCCTCCTGGCCAGGACCTGCCCCAGCACATCTGCAGAGCCCTGACCTATTTTCCCAGCCCCAGAAGAACCCAACCCCCCCTGCCAGCCTCCTGCCCCAGCTCGCCTGGCGCCGCGGGGCCTGCCTCAAAGAGCTGGCACCTGGCAGAGCTCTGAGCCCGGCAAGGGCAAACTCCTCTCCCTGCTGAGCTGCTCTGCTCACAACTCACTGCACCCACAGCCCACCCCTGGGCCTGGCTTTAGTTTCAGCTCAGCAGGAAGCTTCTGGAAGGTGCCGACCCTCTGCCAAGGAACCTCTCTGCCGAGGAAGCATCACAGCCACATCTGCACCCACAGCAGCCTGAGCTCCTAGGGGCTGAGGTGGTGCTGAGGAGGCTAAGCACGACTCCCCCACTGCCAGCTGCTCTGGCACAGGGCACAGAGGAGGCACAGAGCCACTCTGCAGCCCTGGCAAGAGGAATGGGCAAGGTGAAGCCATAAAGCTCCTGCCTGAGGAGCTGGGGCAGGGCACGAGGTGGAACTGCTGCTTTTGGGGCTGCCAGGGAAGGGGGCATGGAGCCAGGCAGCTCCCAGAGGGGCTGCAAAGTGCCCTGCCACCTGAGGCAGGTGAAGCAGTGCCCTGCCTGCAAAACCAGGCCTTGGCAGGTTGATGCCAGGGAGCCTCAAAGGGCCAATCCCATGGGAATGCCTGAGCTGGCTGATTGCTCAGCAGCAGCAGAGCTGCCCAAGCACAGGGGCACAGCCTGCCCAAGCCATCCTCATCCTCACAGGAGCCAGCACAGTGGGGCTGGAAGGGACCTCTGGGGCTCTGCACCCAGCCCAACTAGATCCATCCACCCACAGCAGCTTGCCCAGGGGCACAGTGCCCAGGGAGGGGTTGGAAGCTCTGCACACAAGGAGGCTCCACAGCCTCTCTGGGCAGCCTGCTCCAGGCTCCAGCACCCTCACCCCAAACAACTTTCTCCTCCTGGGCTCCAGTCTGTGCCCACTGCCCCTTGGCCTGGCCCTGGGCACCACTGAGCAGAGCCTGGCCCCAGCCTCTTGCCCCCCCCAGGCTTTGGCTCCTGCTGGCACTGCTCAGATCCTCTCTCAAGCCTCTCAATCTCCACCTTCTCAAGGGATGGAGTCCCCAGCCCCAGAGGAGGCTCCAAGCAGTGGAGAGGAGGTGCTGAGGGCCATGGGCTGGTGGTGCCCTGGCAGTGCTGGGGCAGCACTTGGCACTCAATGACCTTTACAATCTCAGTCAAATGATTCTGCTCCTCTCCAGGCTCAGCAGCCCCAGGGCTCAGCTCCTCCTCCCTAGAGAGCAGCTCCAGGGCCCTCACCACCCTGCAGTCAGCTCCCCTCCTCCACAGGAGCCTGGACTGGCATTTTCCTAACCACCCAGGCCTGTTCCCTGGCAGCAAAGTGCCCTCTGGGCCCAGCGTGGCCCTGAGAGCCTCACACAAAGCTTTCATTATCAGGCAGCTGCAGCCCAGGAGAGGAGGAGCTGGCAGCAACACAGCCAAACAGCAGCACAGGGAAAGCAGCCAAGGAGGGGAGGAAGAGCACAGGCAGATGAAGGGCTGGGACCCAGGTGGGTCCAGATGTGCAGCCACCAAGCACCAAGCCCTCCAGAAACAGGATGCCAAGGCCCTGTGCCAGTCTGAGAGTGCAGAGTGGTGACTGTGCCTGCCCAGGCTGCAGCTGGTGCAGAATCCATGGCAAAATGGGTAGGGTTGGAAGGGACCTCAAAGCTCCTCCAGTGCCAACACCTGCCCCAGCCCAGGCTGCCCAAGGCCTCCTCCAGCCTGGCCTTCAACACCTCCAGGGAGGAGGCAGCCACAGCCTCCCTGGGCAGCCTGTGCCAGGCTCTCCTCACCCTCACTGCCAACAATTTCTGCCTCCTCTCCACTCTCCCTCTCCCAGCCCAAAGCCACTGGCCCTGTCCTGCCACCCCCAGCCCTTGCCCACAGTCCCTCCCCAGCTCTCCTGCAGCTCCTTCAGCTACTGGAGGCTGCTCTGAGCTCTCCCTGGAGCCTTCTCATCTACCATAGAATCATTCAGGTTGGCAAAGCTCTCTATGGTTACCCAGTCCAGCACCAACCCAGCACCACCATGCCCACCAAACCCTGTGCCCAGATGCCATGGCCACACCTTTTCTGAACACCTCCAGCACTGCCCTGGGCAGCCTGGGCCAGGCCTGGACAAGCCTCAAGGGGCAGAAATTGTTCCTCATGGCCAACCTGAACCTCCTCGGGTGTACCTCGAGGCCATTTCTTCCTGTCCTACCATTTGCTCCTTGGGAGCAGAGCCCAACCCCCACCTGGCCCCAGCCCCCGTCCAGGGAGCTGTAGCTAGGACAGGGCAAGGAGCCAGAGGCTGAGTGGAGAAGGACAAGAGAGTGCCTGAATGTGCCCCCTGCAGCTGGTGAGGAGGAGGAGGAGAGGTTTGCTCACTGCCTGCTCCTGCTCTGTACTGGAGGAAGCCACTCACAGCACTTCCTGACCGCTGAGTTGCTGAGCAACCAGCTCCACACCAGCTCTGCCTCAGCTTCCTCTGCTCTTCGGGCAGGAAGGGAAAGTCTCTTATCAGAAAAGTCCCCCGAGGGGCATCAGCAGGCTGGAGTCTGCCAGGCAGGGCTGGCACCAGCTCCTCACAGTCCCTGTGCATGCCAGTACCCAAAGTGGGCACGAGTGGGCTGCAGATATTCAGGACCAAGCCTCTGAAACCATCTCTGGGCACCTGCCAAGGGCAGCTCACAGCCTCTGTGCCCAGGCTCTGCTGCCAGCCTCTCTGCCCTGTGCTCTGCAGCCTTTCCTGCTCCTCCTCCTTCCAAGCTGACCACCAGGAGTGTTCTGGACTGGGCACTGACTGGGCTCAGCTTTGGGCCTCTCACTCCCAGCAGGACACTGAGGAGCTGGAGCAGGCCCAGAGAAGGGCAACAAAGGCAGGGAAGGGTCTGGAGGACAGCTGAGGGAGCTGGGGGGAGTCAGTGTGGAGGAGGCTGAGGGGAGACCTCACTGCCCTTTACTGCCCCCTGAGAGGAGGCTGGAGCCAGGTGGGGTTTGGGCTCTGCTCCTGAGGACAAGAGATGGCCTCGAGCTGCCCCAGGGCAGGTTCAGGTTGGACATGAGGAGAAAGTTCTCCACTGGAAGGGTCCTCAGGACTGGCCCAGGCCGAGCAGGGAGGTGGCCGAGTCCCCATCCCTGCAGGGGTTTCAGAGCCGTGCAGAGGTGGTGCTGGGGGCCAGGGCTCAGCCCCAGCCTGGGCAGAGCTCCAGAAGGGTTGGACTGGGTCAGCTGAAAGCTCTTCTGCAACCCAAACCCCTCCGATTGCCACACACTGCCGAGCTTCCTCATCCTCAGCTTCCTCCACTCAACCACTGCCTGCTCCTGCCCTGGCTCCTCTGCTCAAGCACTCCTTAATCCTTCCTTCTCTTCTCATTCAACTACTCCTTTACTCCTCCTCCTCTATCCTTTGATCTCCCTCTGAGTGCCAAGAGGGATCAGAGGAAGCCTCCTCTTGTCACCTCCTTTCCCTTGCTCTCAGCCCATCAGAGGATGCCAATGCAGCACCGATTCTGATCCCGCAGCCCTGCACGGGAGGAGCCTGCAGGCAGCTGAGCTCAGACTCATCCCAAGCTGCTCCACCAAGCACCTCCAAAGGCTGAACAAAGAACTCAGCGAAATGGAGCTGAGTTTTGTTTGCATTTGGGGTTCTTGTTGGGTTTTTTTTTTCCAGCTGGACATCAAGAGACAAATTTAACCTCAAAATCAGCCCTGCCAGAGTCCACAACCTCGGTCCTAAGCACTCTGGTGAGACCTCACCTGCAGTTCTATCTCCACCTCTGGAGTCTCCAGCACAAGGAGGACCTGGAGCTGCTGGAGAGGGTCCAGAGGAGACCATGAGGATGCTCAGAGGCTGCAGAACCTCCCCTGTGGGACAAGCTGGGAGAGTCTGGGGCTGTGCACAGCCTGGAGAGGAGAAGGCTCCAGGGAGAGCTCAGAGCAGCCTCCAGTAGCTGAAGGAGCTGCAGGAGAGCTGGGGAGGGACTGTGGGCAAGGGCTGGGAGTGGCAAGACAGGGCCAGTGGCTTTGGGCTGGGAGAGGGAGAGTGGAGAGGAGGAAGAGATTCTTGGCAGTGAGGGTGAAGAGAGCCTGGCACAGGTTGAGGGTGGTGAGACCCTGGCACAGGTCTGCCCAGATCAAAGATCACGTTGGGTGCTTCTGTGCTCCACAACCTCCCTGGAGATGCTCAACCCTAGGCTGGATGAGGCCCTGAGTGCTGTGGGAGGTTGGCACTGGCTGAGCTCTGAGGTTGCCTTCGACCCAATCTGCTGCAGGATCTCAGCAGCTGCCTGAAGGAAATGGTTTCCCCTCCCTGCTCTAAGCTGCCTCTTGGCAACGGAGCAGGCACTGAGTCAGAGCTCTCAGCCAGCAGCAGCCTTGTTTATCTCAGAGCTTCCCAGAGCTCAAACAGTGCTGTGGGGCTGGCAGGCAGAACAATGAGCAGGTCTGGAGCCAGCCCTTGGCATTGCCCCCAGAGGTGGCAGGGATGGGAGCAGAGGGAGAGCTGAGATGCAGAACAGCAACCTGAGCACTCATCTGCCAGGGGCAGGAGATCCCAGACCGAGAAGAGATCCTCAGAGCTCCTCCAGCCCAAGCCCTGCCCTCAGCAGGGACATCTGCAGCCAGAGCAGGCTGCTCACAGCCCCACACAGCCTGGCCTGGGCTGGTACCAGCCAGGGGGCAGCTCTCAGCTCTCTGGGCAGCCTGGGCCAGGCTCTCCCCACCCTCAGTGTCAAACATTTCTCCCTTCTTTCCACTCTCAATCTGCCTCTTTCAGTCCCAAACCACCTCCCGTTGGCCTGGCACCACAGGCCCTGCCCAAAGTCTGTCCCCAGCCTTCTGATTGTCCCTTGAAGCACTGCAAGGCCACCAGGAGGTCCCTGGAGCCTCCTCTCCATGCTGCACATCCCCACTCAGAGGGCTGCCAGCACTGCTGTGGCCTCACTCCATGGATGCCACTGCTGGAAGCTGCTGCAGAGCAGACGTTTGGGGGCTGAAGCAGCAGCCTGGTTTCAGGGGGTGCCACCCTTTGGTGCATGGGGAAGGGAGCTGGCAGAGCTGGCAGCTGCCACCTCAGCACAGGCTGCCAAGGGATTCTTCCACTGATTGCCAAATCACCCAGGCTCAGGAGAAGGAGCTCAGAGATGCACAGAATGGGTTGGGTTGGAAGGGACCTTAAAGCTCAGCCGGTGCCAACCCTCTGCCACGGGCAGGGCCACCTCCCACTAGCACAGGTTGCTCAACATCTCCAGGGAAGGGCATCTACAGCCTCCCTGGCAGCCTGTGCCAGGCTCTCCCCACCCTCACTGTGGCTCTGTTCCAGACTAGAGGGGAGATGAACACTGAAAGTGCCTGTGAGGAGCTACAGCAGAGTCACCTCCTGAGCTCAGCCCCAGCCCTGGCAGGAGGACCCTCCCCCACCAAGCACCACCCCACGCTGCCACAGCAGCCCCTTCGGGGCCCACTTTGGTCACTGGGCAGTGCCCAGGCACTGGTGCCACTTACTAGGAGGCTGAGTCGTTGAGCTGATACTCCCTGGACCTGCTGAAGCAGGCCTGGACCCCAGCATCTCTCCACAGCCTCTTGATCACCCCTGCCAGCTCCGTGGTCATCACCCCCTCCTCTGCACTGCCAGCCAGCACGAACAGCTGCCGGGCATCGTCCTGCGGGCAGAGGGCACCGGCGGCACTCAGGAGGCACAGCCGCGAGGGACAGAGCTGGGCACAGCCCTGCCACCCCTGCGGCACTGCCCCACATGGCATCCGGGGCTCTGCACCGACCCACCCCCCCCCGGGAGCTCTGCACCCAGCCCGG
>WAAF01012284.1:806125-829735 GCA_013400475.1 Tricholaema leucomelas
GCCCCCCCCCCCGAGAGCTCCGCACCCCCCCCCGAGAGCTCTGCCCCCACCCCCGGGGGCTCTGCACCATTCCCCAACCCAGGGCTCTGCACCACCCCCCGGGGGTCTGCACCTCCCCCCACTCCGGGGCTCTGCATCTCCTCTCCCCGGGGGCTCTGCACCATCCCCTCCCCGCTCTGGGGCAGGGCTGAGGACTGCCTGCAGAGCCTCTCAGAGCAGCCATCAATGCCTCAAAGTGCAACGGGGGAGCGGTGCTGAGCGCAGTCCCCGCAGGATGTGTGCTGGGACCAGCCCTGTTTAAGCTCTTTGCTGCTGCCGTGGGCAGTGGGATGGAAGCAGCCCGGGCAGGTTTGCTGATGCCACCAAGCTGGGGGCTGTGGTTGGCACACGGGAGGGGAGGGTCCGTCCATCCCGAGGGACTTGGGCAGGCTGCAGAGCTGAGCCCGAGCCAAGGGCAAGGTCTCTGCGAGGCTGCTCCACAGCCACTGCTCACCCAGCCTGGCACTGCGCCTGGCACTGCCCTGAGCCAGCTGTGGGAGCTGCCCTTGGCCTTGCTGAGCTCCAGGAGGTTGGCTTGGGCCCACCCCTCCAGATCCTTCCCTACTCAACCCCCCGAGCAGGGCTGGCAGGGCTGAGCCTGCAGGCCCCGGGACACAGTGCAGTACTCACAGCTCTGGCAACTTCCCCAAAGTCTATCTTTAGCCTGCCCATGGCTCTGATGATGGCAATGATGGACTGGATGGTGTTGCTGTAGACCACCACTTTGTACTGCTTGCACTCCTCCTCCGAGTAGCCATCCTCGTGGATAATCCTGCAGGGCAGAGACAGCACCGCTGAGCCGCGGCACCGGGCACCGGCGGGCACCGGCGGGCAGCTCCTCCTGCCCTGCCCCAGACAGGCCACATCTGGGGAAGTGGCTCCAGTCCTGGGCTCCCATAGAATTCCAGAATGCCACAGGCTGGAAGAGACCTCCAGAGATCAACCCCAACCCCTCCTGCCAGAGCAGGAGCACACAGGGCAGGGCACCCAGGGCAGGTCTGAAACCCTCTAGAGAAGGTGACCCCAAAACCTCTCTGAGCAGCCTGCTCCAGACACAGGGAAGTGCTGCAGAGAGCCCAGGGCAGGCTGGGAGGATGCTGAGGGCCTGGAGCAGCTCTGGCAGGAGCAGAGGCTGAGCCCTGGGGCTGAGCCTGCAGGAGAGCAGCCCCAGAGGGGAGCTGAGCAGTGCTCAGCAAGAGCTAAAGCAGCTGTGGGGGGCAAGAGGCTGGGGCCAGACTCTGCTCAGTGGTGCCCAGGGCCAGGCCAAGGGGCAGTGGGCACAGACTGGAGCCCAGGAGGAGAAAGTTGTTTGGGGTGAGGGTGCTGGAGCCTGGAGCAGGCTGCCCAGAGAGGCTGTGGAGAGCTTCCAATCCTCCCTGGGCACTGTGCCCCCGGGCAAGCTGCTGTGGGTGCCCTGCTGGAGCAGGGGGCGTTGGGCTGGGTGCAGAGGTCCCTTCCAGCCTCCCCATGCTGGCTCTGGGACTCTCACATCCCACAAAGCAGAGCTGGCAGTGCCCTGCACCCTCACTTACTTCATCTGCTTCACAATGGTGCTCTTCCCAGACTCTCCAGCACCTGAAAGCACAGAAGGATCCCAGTCAGATGCAGTCCCAGCAGGATGCCCTCCCCCAGGGAGCACACAGAGCTTCACGGAGCACTCTGAGCTGCTGCTGGTACCAGAGCTGCAGGGCAGCTGTGCCAGCCCCTCGGGAGGGCTGTCTGAGGAGCACACCCACAGGTACCTCCCTCCTGGGTTGTGTCTGGAGGAGGGGGACAGGCCCTGAGCACTCATCTGCTCCACACCCGCTGCAGCTCTGCCTTTGCAGAGCTCCCTTCGTGCTCACCAAGGCTCAGGCTGGAAGATTGGGCTGAGGATTTCTCCATCAGGCTCTCCCCTGAGAGGGGGCCTGAGGGGGCACAGGCTGAGGTCACCTCCAGCCGAGGGCACCAGCACCAGCAGCTGCTGCCCAGCAGGGCTGAGCTGTGCCACACAAAAGCAGGAGCCCTCAGGTGCATGCAGCCAGAGCTCCTGCAGCTCTTCTCCAAGGAGCATGAACTCAGGAGCAGGCTGCAGGGAAGCTGAGCCAGCAGACAGCTCCTGCAGCCCCAAGGGGGCAGCTGAAAGCCTCCCAGCACCTTCATGGGGCAGAGCTGCAACACCAAAACGCAGCCTTGGGGCTTCCCCTGGCCACTGAGCACAGCCTGCCCTGCTCAGCAGCATTCCAGTCCCTGGGCTCTGTCCAGAGTGGCTCCCAGGCCCCCTCCCCAGTGCGTAGTGGGGAGCACAGCAACAGCCCCCCCAGTACAGCTCTGAGCACAGCTCTTGAGCCTAGTGCCAGGCTGGGGAGAGGCAGCCAAGGTGCCTGTGACTCCCCAGGAGAACAACCAAGAGCCTGGGCTGCTGCTGCAACCCTCCAGCTGCCACCACTGCCTCCCACAGCTCCAGGGAGCCTCAGTGTGGCACACCCAGAGGTGCCCACCCGAGCTGGTGCACAGCTCCAGCCTCCATCATCTCCCACTCAGCAAGGACCAGAATGCAGAGAGCCACGGGGGGGGGGGCAGGTTGGAAGGGACCTTAAAAATCATCCAGTTCCAGCCCCCCAGCAAAATTGAGGGTGAACTGGGTTTAACTGGGTTTAACTGGGGAGTGAGCCCTTGCCAGGGGCAGCCCAGCTGGAATGAGAGGCACTGCAGGCTGTGCCCCTTGGGCTCCTCTGCAGCACAGCCAACCCGGGGCAGGGAGCCACAGGAACCTGGCTGGGGCCTGCAGATCTGAGCAGCAAAGGCTAAGCCCTGAGGCTGAGCCTGCAGGAGAGCAGCCCCAGAGGGAGCTGAGCAGTGCTCAGCAAGAGCTAAAGGCTGGGGTAAAGGGCTCCAGTCTGTGCCCACTGCCCCTTGGCCTGGCCCTGGGCACCACTGAGCAGAGCCTGGCCCCAGCCTCTTGCCCCCCACAGCTGCTTTAGCTCTTGCTGAGCACTGCTCAGCTCCCTCTGGGGCTGCTCTCCTGCAGGCTCAGCCCCAGGGCTCAGCCTCTGCTCCTGCCAGAGCTGCTCCAGGCCCTCAGCATCCTCACAGCCTGCCCTGGGCTCTCTTGAACTGGGGAGCCCAGAGCTGGACCCGGCAGTGCAGAGTGGAAAGAGAACCTCCCCTGACTCCTGGCCACACTCTTCCTGCATCCTTCCTCACCCTGCCACATGCCAGGAGCCAGCAGAGGTGACAAACAGTGACCCACAGGTCCCTGCCTCTCTCCTTAGCAAGCCACGACCCAGAAGTGGCTGCCACAGAGCTACCAGGCCATGGCCAAGTCATTCCTAGAGGAGTTTCTCCTGACACTCCAGGCCCCCTCCCAGCCCCTCTGCTCCTTCCAGAGCCATCCAGACCAGGCAGCTCATTAAAGGCTCCTTCAGAAACCTCTGCCCTGCGGCTCCAAAATCATCTGCTGGGAGCTCCTGCTGGGCTGGCAGCTGCTTGGCCATGTGATGGCCACCACCGGGCACAGCCTCAGCCCAGCTGCTCAGCACAAAGTGCCCTGGGCTGTGCTGAGATACCCCTGCAATGCCCTGCAATGCCCAACAGCCACAGCAGCAGGCCAGGGAGGGGATTCTGCCCCTCTGCTGTGCCACCCCCGCAGGGCTGAGGCAGCTCTGGAGCCCTCAGCACAGACAGGGACCTGCTGGAGCAGTGCTGGCAGGGCTGGAAGGGCTCTGCTGGGAGGCCAGGCTGGGAGTTGGGGCACCAGGGAGACCTCCTGGTGGCCTTGCAGTGCTGCAAGGGACAGTCAGAAAGCTGGGGAGAGAGTTTTGAGCAGGGCCTGTGGTGCTAGGCCAAGGGGAGATGGTTTGGGACTGAAAGAGGCAGAGGCAGAGTGGAGAGAAGGGAGAAATGTTTGGCACTGAGGGTGGGGAGAGCCTGGCCCAGGCTGCCCAGAGAGCTGGGAGCTGCCCCCTGGCTGGCACCAGCCCAGGCCAGGCTGTGTGGGGCTGTGAGCAGCCTGCTCTGGCTGCAGATGTCCCTGCTGAGGGCAGGGACTCTTCACTCCTGCTCTTTGAGGCTCGAATCTCTCCAAGCACTCACTGCTGCCTGCAGGCTCCAGCTGCCCTTCTCTGCCCAGCTGCCCAGGGGCTGGGAAGCTTCTGCAGCAGGACCAGGTCTGTGAGCAGCTTTTGCATCATCCCTTTTGTCCCCTGCTGCCACCCAGCTGTGTTTACCCTGAGGCAGGGAGCTCTGCACACAACAGCCTCGAGGAGCATTAGTAAGGGAGAGGAAAAAACCCAAACAGACCAAAAACAGCACGGAAGAGGACTCGAAATGCTGCTGGACCTCTGCCCCAGCCTCTGGAAACTGCTGCTCCCCTTTCGAACGAAGGTGAGGAGGGCAGGGGGAGGGAGGCAGTGACACTGCCATTGCGGTGGGCTCCAGGGGAGCAGCAGCCAGCCCCTGGGCTGGGAGGGCAGGGATGGGAAGGCAGGAAAGAGGCAGGAAAGAGGCAGGAAAGCACCACAGCAAGCCTGGAATGCCAGGGCTGGGTCACGCTGGGTGCAGTCAGGATGGAAGTCAGAGGTGAGTCCGGGAGGCTCCTGGCTGGGCAAGGGAAGAGCAAACCTTCCCTGCCCGCTGCGGGCAGCTGCAGCCCCCCGGGGCTCTGCTCTGGCCCAACCCGGGGGGCTCGGGGTGGAGGAGCTGCTGAGGAAGCTTCTCGTCCGAGGCAGCTCTGGGGCTGCCTGCACAGCCCAGGCAGAGCAGCTCCGGCCCGGGCAGTGCCTGCTGCTCCTGGGGCCCTGCCCGTGGCATCGGCACAGGAGCCTGGGCAGGTCCTTGTGCCCAGGACCCAGCCCAGCACTGCAGCTGCCACAGCCCCCAGGGCACCTGAGTGCCCCCAGAGAGCTCAGGGCAGAGCTTGGCACCACCTGGCACTGCCGAGCCCTCTCTGAGCCTCTCAGGATCTCTGNCCCCCCCCCGAGCCGCTCACGATCGCTGCGACCCCCCCGGCCAGCTCCCCCCTGCCCTGAGCCTCCCCGCATCCCTGCGAGCTCCCACCCCAGACCCGTCTGCTCTGAGCCTCTCAGGATCTCTGTGAGGTCCCACACCAGATCCCTTCTGCTCTGAGCCTCTCAGGATCTCTGTGAGGTCCCACACCTCTGGAGGGGAGGGAGAGGAGAGGGAGCCTGAGGGAGCTGCGGGGCAGAGCAGGAGGAGGGGAACTGGAACTGGCAGCACTTCCCCTGGAGCCTGCCCTGCAGCAGCAGCCGGGGCCAAGGGCATGGCCACACTCGGGGGACTGCAGGGAAGAGAAGCTCCCTAAAACACAGCCCAGAGAGGGAACTACAGGTCTGGGCAATGCCAAGCTGGAGAAAATGTTGGCTCTGGAGCCCATTGCTCCTTCCTTCACCCTGGGAAGGTAGGTCAGAGCCTTCCCAGCTCTTCCAGACAGAAGCTGCCAGCTCACTGCTCCGGCAGACACAGCCTGCAACGCTGGAGCTGCACCAGGCTGCATCAACCTGCCCTGGAGGGGAGGAATCTCATCCCCCCCTTCCCCTTCCAACGACAGGGAAAAGCTCTGCAGCGTCTGCAGGCTGCTGCCGGGAAAGGAGGTCACAGCAGGGAGGAATTCTGGTGGAGGCTCCAGAGAAGGAGACTCCACAGCCTCTCTGGGCAGTCTGTACCAGGGTCCATCCTCTGCTCCTTGTCCTAGCCCAGGGAGCAGTGAGCAGATTGTTACAGACACTGATTCAAGCTCCCACAGCACTTAGGGCCTCATCCAGCCTGGGGTTGAGCATCTCCAGGGAGGTTGTGGAGCACAGAATCACCCAACGTGATCTTTGATCACGTTGGGTGATTCTGTGCTCCACAACCTCCCTGGGCAAACCTATGCCAGGGTCTCACCACCCTCAACCTCTGCCAGGCTCTCCTCACCCTCACTGCCAACAATTTCCTCCTCCCCCCCACTCTCAAACTGCCCTCCTCAAGCTTCAGTCCATTCCCTTCCACCCTCTCACTCCCCAGCTCTCCTGCAGTCCCTTCCAGGTACTGGATGGCTGCTCTGAGATCTTCCCTGGAGCCTTCTCCTCTCCACATGGATCCAATAACATCTCCATCTGCAGCAAGCAGGGAAAGAATTAGTCTTAATGAACTCCCTCAGCCACTCACAGCCTCCAAAAGTCAGCTGGGAAGAAGAAAACTTGAAGCCATCAAAGTGGGAAAGCCTCAGGGATGAGCATTAACCCCTGAGTGTGCTGCTGCCCATCCTCAACCTGGGAGGGCATCAGCCCTGTGCCACCTGAATCAGAGTGGGATGGGTTGGAAGGGACCTGCAGAGATCAGCCAGACCAGAGCAGGATCACCCAAGGGCAGGGCAGGCAGGAGCACAGCCAGGGGGGGTTGGAAGGAGCCTCCACAGCCTCTCCAGGCAGCCTGCTCCGGGCTCCAGCAGCCTCACACCAGGGACTTTCACCCTCCTGTTCCTGGGGAGCTCCTCATGGTTGAGTCTCCATCTGAAAGCTTCTGCAAAGGTTCTTCCAGGAGAAAGCTTTGGAGCTGCTGCTGGCACAGTGAGAGCCTCTGCACAGGGCACTGCCAAGGCACAGCCACCAGACCCAGAGAGGATGGCAGGGAGCTGGAGCCAGCACAAGCAGAGCCCAGGAGCTCACTGCATGGAATCACAGAACTGGTTTGGTTGGGAAAGAGCTCTCAGCTCACCCACTCCAACCCTTCTCACCTCTGCCAGGGCTGGGGCTGAGCCATGGCCCTCAGCACCACAGCTCTGCTGCTTCAGAACACCTCCAGGGGTGGGCATTCAACCACCTCCCTGGGCAGCCTGTGCCAGGCTCTCCTCACCCTCACTGCCAACAATGTCTTCCTCCTCTCCACTCTCCCTCTCCCCGCTCAGAGCCACTGGCCCTGTCCTGCCACTCCCAGCCCTTGCCCACAGTCTCTCCCCAGCTCTCCTGCAGCCCCTTCGGGTACTGGAGGCTGCTCTGAGCTCTCCCTGGAGCCTTCTCCTCTCCAGGCTGCACAGCCTGGATGAGTTGGAAGAGCAGGGAACGGTGGGAAGGGAGCTTGGAGAAGAATTCCATCAGCCTGCTGTGTCTGTATCAAATTTCTTCTGCTGCTGTTGCCTGTTTATGGGAGCAAACCCCCCCGGACCCCCGGCAGGGACAGCACTCGGCCAGCAGGAGGGTGGGGAACAGCCTCGGGGCTGCCTGCTGAGGAACAGCTCAGTGCTTGCCCTGAGGGGCTGAGGGAGGGACCCCCAGAACACAGAACTGCAGGGGCTGAGCTCTGGGGGCAGTGGAATGGAGCCCCCAGAACACAGAGCTGCAGGGGGCTGAGCCCCCCCGTGCTGCCCACACTCGTGGCTGTGTTGAAGGCCACCCCGGGAAGCCGAGAAGGGGACAGGAGGCAGAGAAGTCACCGAACACCAACTGAGCACACATGAAATGGGAGCCTGGCAGCGGCTGGGCGGCAGTGCCCGCGGGGGAACAAAGGCTGAGGGCACGGANTCAGCACCACAGCTCTGCTGCTTCAGAACACCTCCAGGGGTGGGCATTCAACCACCTCCCTGGGCAGCCTGTGCCAGGCTCTCCTCACCCTCACTGCCAACAATGTCTTCCTCCTCTCCACTCTCCCTCTCCCCGCTCAGAGCCACTGGCCCTGTCCTGCCACTCCCAGCCCTTGCCCACAGTCTCTCCCCAGCTCTCCTGCAGCCCCTTCGGGTACTGGAGGCTGCTCTGAGCTCTCCCTGGAGCCTTCTCCTCTCCAGGCTGCACAGCCTGGATGAGTTGGAAGAGCAGGGAACGGTGGGAAGGGAGCTTGGAGAAGAATTCCATCAGCCTGCTGTGTCTGTATCAAATTTCTTCTGCTGCTGTTGCCTGTTTATGGGAGCAAACCCCCCCGGACCCCCGGCAGGGACAGCACTCGGCCAGCAGGAGGGTGGGGAACAGCCTCGGGGCTGCCTGCTGAGGAACAGCTCAGTGCTTGCCCTGAGGGGCTGAGGGAGGGACCCCCAGAACACAGAACTGCAGGGGCTGAGCTCTGGGGGCAGTGGAATGGAGCCCCCAGAACACAGAGCTGCAGGGGGCTGAGCCCCCCCGTGCTGCCCACACTCGTGGCTGTGTTGAAGGCCACCCCGGGAAGCCGAGAAGGGGACAGGAGGCAGAGAAGTCACCGAACACCAACTGAGCACACATGAAATGGGAGCCTGGCAGCGGCTGGGCGGCAGTGCCCGCGGGGGAACAAAGGCTGAGGGCACGGAGGAGGAGCAGCAGCAGCATGGGCTGGTGAAAAACAATCAGCTTCTGTTGGGCACCTCAGACACAAACCCTGCCCTGGGCACCGGGAGAGGTTCTTTGATCCCACTGGCAGGGGACCAGGGGGGAGCTGCCCGGGGCGGGGGCAGAGAGCTGGAACTGTTTGGGTGGGAAAGCAGCTTCGAGTGCAAGCCTCAGCCCAGCTCTGCCAGGGCACTGCCAAGCCATGGCCCTCAGCACCACAGCTCCAGGGCTCTGAGACCCCCCCCGGGGATGGGGACTCCACCACTGCCCTGGGAAGCCTTTTCAGGGAGCAATTTCTTCTGATGCCCAACCTAAAGCTGCCCTGGGGCAACCTGAGGCCATCTCCTGCTGTCCTGTCACTTGTCCCCTGGGAGCAGAGCCCAACCCCAGCTGGCTCCAGCCTCCTCCCAGCGAGCTGTGGAGCAATGAGGTCTCCTCTCAGCCTCCTCTTCTCCACTCTGCTGGGTGAGTGAGCTGGAAGTGAGCCAGGGGGTGCCCAGGTGGCCAAGAAGGGCACCAGCAGCCTGGCCTGGCTTGGCAATGGTGTGGGCAGCAGGAGCAGGGCAGGGATTGTCACAGTCATAGAATCACCCAGGTTGGCAGAGACCTCCAAGCTCCCCCAGCCCTGCCCAATCACCCAGACCATGGCACTCAGTGCCCCAGCCAGGCTTGGCTTCAACACCTCCAGCCATGGGCACTCCACCACCTCCCTGGGCAGCCCATTCCAATGCAAATCACTCTCTGCCAACAACTTCCTCCTAACATCCAGCCTGAGCCTGCCCTGGCACAGCTTCAGGCTGTGTCCTTCTTCTTTCCCTGGGAGCCTGGCAGCAGAGCCCAACCCCACCTGGCCACAGCCTCCCCTCAAGGAGCTGCAGGCAGCAATGAGCTCTGCCCTGAGCCTCCTCTTGGGGGGGGTCACAGATGGAGTCCAGGGCTCAGCTCTGGGCCCCTCACTCCCAGAAGGACATCGAGGGGCTGGGGCAGCTCCAGAGAAGGGTCCTGTGCCCTCTGCCTGCTCATCCCAACGGGAAGCCCCCTCGGGGGGTCCCTCAGCAGACTGATGGTGCAGAGCTCTGCCAAGCTCAGCCTGATGGGTTCTGGGCTCAGCACCAGGCTCTGCCAGGCAGCACTGGGTAAGAGCCACCTGCCCCTGGCACCTCCCTCAGCTGCTCCTCCGCCTACACCGTCCTGGGCAGCCCCAGGTGGGGCTCTGGAGTCCCGACCTGAGGAAGCCAAAAGCTGCTCTTCAAGGCCCCTGCACCAGCAGCACTGCAAGAGGCTGGCTCCAGTTACATAAAGCACTGCATGATCCCTGCCACCAGTTCACAGCACCACAGGAGCTGGATCCCAGTTCCATCCTCATTGGTGGAGGGGAAAAACTCCCAAACCCAACAAAAAGCTTCCTACAACGATGGAAAAAAAACCCTCAGGAGCTTTGCCTGCAGCTCCTCAGAGCCTCACCCAGAGGAGATCTGCTCCCACCCCAGATACTGCTCTGCCTGCACACTGAGAGGGTTGGGTGTGGGGAGAGCACAACTGAACACTTCATCTGAGCAGTGCTGAGCACAGAACTGCAGTGGTGAGGCTGGAAGGGACCTCTGGAGCTCAGCCAGCCCAACCCCTGCCCAAGCAGGGCACCCACAGCAGCTTGCCCAGGGGCACAGTGCCCAGGGAGGGGTTGGAAGCTCTCCACACAAGGAGGCTCCACAGCCTCTCTGGGCAGCCTGCTCCAGGCTCCAGCACCCTCACCCCAAACAACTTTCTCCTCCTGGGCTCCAGTCTGTGCCCACTGCCCCTTGGCCTGGCCCTGGGCACCACTGAGCAGAGCCTGGCCCCAGCCTCTTGCTCCCCACAGCTGCTTTAGCTCCTGCTGAGCACTGCTCAGCTCCCCTCTGGGGCTGCTCTCCTGCAGGCTCAGCCCCAGGGCTCAGCCTCTGCTCCTGCCAGAGCTGCTCCAGGCCCTCAGCATCCTCACAGCCTGCCCTGGGCTCTCTGCAGCCCCCTGGGGCAGAACCTCCCTTGCCCTGCTGCCCACACTCTCCTCTGTGCCCCCCCTGCACCCCACTGGCTCCTGGGGAGTTGTTGCCCCCCAGCACCCCCAGGGCCTTCTCCTCGGAGCTGCTCTCCAGCAGGTCCCCCCTCAGCTGTGCTGCTCAGGAGGTTGTTCCTGCCCAGGGGCAGGACCTGCCCTTGCCCTGGCACAGCTCCAGGAGCTTCTCCCCACAGCTCTCCAGCCTGGCCTGCTCAATGCTCAGACCCATTTTAGGGCTAGAGAAGCCACAGCAGGCAGGAGGGCTTGCAGGCTCCAGCTGGGTGCAAGCCAGGTCCATGATGGACACTGTCATCAGAAAGGTTTGGACCCAGACCTGCAGCCCCAGGTCCAGCCCAGGTACTCCAGAGGAGCTTCTCTGGAGCAAGGAGCTGCAGGAGCCTGAATCCAAAGGGATGCTCAGAAGCAGGAGAGGCTTCTGCTGCCATCCAAAGTCAGCCTCAGCCCAGCTAGCAGCTGCTCCTCTCGGTCTTCAGAGCTCCCAAACTGATTGTTGCACAGTGTGGACCCTCCACCACCTCTTGACAAGGTCACCCTCACCCCACAGCCCTTCTCAGCACCCCCACAGACATCCCAGAGCCAGAACCTGCCAGGAGAGGAACTACTCCTGCCAGACACAAGCAGGCAGGCAGAATGTTGGTGAACCTGTCCCACCCTAACAGCCAGCAGCTTGCTGCTGTCCTCACAAACTCCATCTGCCTCTCGGAGGTGGAAACCCTCCCACAGAGGCAGTGCAAGAAGACCACCACATGGTCCACCCCCCCCTGCACCGTGCTGCCAGGTCCCGAGCTCACAGCACACTGCCAAGAACCAGAGAGGAGTGGGTCTGGAGCCAGCAGCCTCCAGAGACAGGCAGCTCCTGAGCCTCTGCCTGCTCTGTGCCCCAGGAGCTTCTAAACAGCCCAAACCCAGCACAGGTTCTAACCACAGCCAGCAAAGGAGACCCAAACCCAGCAGGAGCACAGCAGCAGCAGCTCCCTCCTGGGCTCTCTGTACCTTTCAGCCTCTGTGAGCGGTGCCGAAGCAGCTCAGCCGCGGCCCAGCTGCAGTCCCCTGCCACACACAGACAGCTGCGAGCAGGGGATCTGCGGCAGCGCGATCGGAGCACCCTGCCAGGGCAGCTCACAGCCCAATGTGGGCACCTCTGGGGGCATTTTCACCCGACGAAAGGACTGAACTCCACCACCGCGGGCAGAGCTCCGCAGGCAGTGCCGCCGATAGGAGCCGTCTCTAGGCAGGGACTGGAGGGCTCCCTCCCTCCTCCTCCTCCGGCCCACAAACACGGAGATGAAAGGACACCGACGTCAGCCCAGGCAGCACCTCCTGCTCCCGCAGCCCCAGCCCAAAACCACCCCAGGGAGGTCCCTGCCCCCGGCAGCAGCCAGAAGCGAGCCCTGGTCCCATCCAGGCTGGACCAGAGGAGTGACTCCATCGGCAAGCTCCGCGGTGGGACAGCAGCGCAGGGCAGGACTCATCATCCCCTCCTCCGAGCTGGGGTGAGAGGACAGGATGGCAGCTGGGGTCGGGGACCTCGTGCAGAAACCGCCCCCTCCTCAGAGCAGCTTTGCCTTTGTGTCACTAAGTGGCCTGGGACCTACCCTGGACCCCTTCATCCTTCCCCACAGCTCCTCCCGGGCTGCAGGATCCTGTCCCAGCTCTTCGTCTTCTCCACACCTCCCCGGACCCCTCGGAGCTCTCCTCAACCCCCATCACCACCTCTCTCTCCCCACCACTCACCCTCTGGAGACCTTTTAACCTCGCAAATCTCTTCCTCTCCCCTGGGACATCCTTAAAGCCTTCCTGAGCCCTGGGAAGCTCCAAGCTCCCTTCCCCAGGGACTCCTTCACCCCCTCTAAGTCCGAGAGACTTCACAAAAGCCTTCTGCCCTCCTCCCAGACCCCTGCGGGTCCCAGTCCTCTCCCACCCCCTCCCCGAGCTCCTTCGTCAAGCCCTTCCTTGGGGCTGGCAGCGCCACAAACGCTCTCACTAAAGCTCAGGATGGACCTTCAAGCCCCCTCCTCAGCGCACGTAGTCTGCAATACTAAAGACCCACACCTTCCCCTCGGCCCCTTCCTGAGGCCGAGAGACCCTCCCGAGAGCCCTCTCAGCTCCCTAATGGCCTCCCCAGAGCCCTCTCCGCCCCTTGAGACCCTTCTCAGAGCCCCCTCACCTCCTTAACGCTCTCCCCAGAGCTCTCTCGGACTCTTAACGCCCTCCCCAGAGCCCTCTCACTGTCGAACATTCTCCTCCGGAGCACTTCACGCCCCTCAGAGTCCCCTCCGAGCCTCCCCTCGGGCCGTTCCTCACCGAGCAGCAGCAGCTTCACCTCCTTGGCCGCCTTCTCGCCGTCCTCCCGCAGGTTGCGGTCGATCATCTTACTCCGCTCCACCGCCGCCTTGTCCTCGGCGCTCAGCGTGCAACCCATGGCGGCGGTGGGGTGGGGGAAGGCCGGCGGAGCGGCCCGGCCGCCGGGAGCGGGACGGGAGCGGGGCCGGAACGGGGCTGAGCCGCTCGCCTGCCTCGGCCCGGGCGGCTCCCTGAGGCGGAGCCGGATATCCGGTCCCGCGCCGCGGGGCACCACGGGAAGCGCAGTCCCCGCGGTGCGGCATGGGAGCGGAGGGCGGAGCTTCCGCCTCGGTAGAGCAAGGCACGATGGGAAATGAGAGCCGCGGGTCACTTCCGCCTCGGTAGAGAGGGGCGTGATGGGAGCGGAGGGCGCGGCCTCACGCCCGCCTCGGTGCAGCGGAGCATGATGGGAGCCGCCGGAGCTTGACTTCCGCCTCCGCGCGAGCCGCTCCTCGTGGCCGCCTCGCGGCAGCGGCGCCGGTGCCAGCTGCGGGCTCCGGCGGGGCCGTGGCAGCCTCCGCGGCGGGGCCCCACGCGGGGTCTCGGCTGTCCCCACAGCGAGCTGGGCGTGGACCTGCGCCAGCCCCGCACCAGCCCCGGCCCCACACTGAGCCCCACCGGACCCCGGGCACAGCTCCTCGTGCCCCGTTTCCAGCCCCCCGTGGCCGTTTGCGGCCCCCCCCCCCCCACGCTCACCTCGTGGTGAGGGGCTCCAGCCCCGTGCGCGCCTGCAGGGCCAGGCCGTGGGCCCCCAGCTGTGGCGTGGGCACAGGGTGGGTGGTGTCGGAGGAGCAAGGAGGGGCAGGGGTCGGGGAGGGCACTCACAGACCCATTCTGGGGCCACTCTGCTCCCAGCCCCAGCTCCTGGCTGGCTGTTGGGGGCGGTGGGCACCGGGGGGGGCACAGCCCTCCCGAGCTGACCCTCGATGCCCGGATGGGAGCGACCCCCAAACCGAGGCTCCTTGGCCCCACGGTGGCACAGCTTCCCTGGGCTTGTGCCCACTGACCCTCCCTAGACCTAGTGGCCCTTCCCGTGGGACCCCTGACCCCCCCCCCAGTCCTAGTGGCCCTTCCCGTGGGACCCCTGACCCCCACGGCAACGGCGCAGAGCCCTCGGCCCACCCCAGCGAGGCACTCAGACCAGCTCTGCCCTTGCAGCCATGTTCGTCCTCCCCTCCCCGGCGCTACAGCTCCGGTTTGGGAGCCGCCAGCACAGGCGCACGGAGCACATCCCCCCCGCGCCGCTCCGGCCCCTCCGCCGCCGCCTCCTCCTCGATCTGCCCCGGGATGCGAAAATCCACGGGGGGCTGGTCCCGCTTGGGGCTGGGGCTGCGGGGCCGGGGCTCGGTGGGACAAGCGGTGCCCTGCAGGAACTGGAGGAAGTTCTCCTCGATGGAGCCCTCCCGGCTGGGCAGCCGCAGGTCCTCCTCGGGCGGCTGCTTGAAGAAACAGGTCAGGAGCCGGCCCAGCTCGGCCCGGATCTGCCGGTTGAGGCAGCCGTAGAAGAAGGGGTTGGAGGTAAAGCAGAAGTAACCCAGCCAAGTGACCACGGTCTCGGCCGCCGGCCCCGCCAGGGGCTGCGAGCTCAGGGCGCTGTAGAGGTGGAAGGAGAAGTAGGGCAACCAGCAGAAGAGGAATTGGCCCCCCACGGCTAACAGGATGGCAGCGGCTTTGCCCCCCCCGAACGTCCTCTGCGGGGTGGTGCGGGGAGCTGCCGAGGTGGTGACCATGGTGGAGCGGCTGCTGAGCGACTCGGAGCGCCGCCGAGGCGTCTCCATCCAGGTGGGCAGCGGCCCGTGGTGCATGGCGGCCACCCGCGCCACCCTGAACATGCTGCAGTAGACCACCACGATGATGAGGAGGGGCAGGAGGAAGTAGAAGGCGGCGAAGAAGACCACGAAGAACTTGCAGTAAGGACCGCGGCTCCACTGCAAGGAGCAGCCGCGGCCGGCGGGCGCCGGAGGGCGGTCGGGGGAGAGCCAACCCAGGGCGGGGACCAGGGAGGTGGCCACGGCCTTGAGCCAGACGCCCACCAGCACGCAGGTCACCAGCCCCACGGTCATCCGCACCTCGTAGCGCAGGGGGTGCACCACGTAGTAGTAGCGCTCGACGTTGATGGTGGAGATGGAGAGGATGCACATGCTGATGAAGCAGACGCTGAGGAACAGGTAGACGCGGCACAGAGCCTCCCCCAGCACCGGGCTGTCGAACACGGCCGAGCCCGACAGCATCTCCAGCGGCATCAGGGTGAGGGCGGCCAAGAAGTCCACCAGGCAGAGGTGGAAGACGAAGACGAACTTGCGCAGCGCCGGCGCCCGGACGATGACAGTCATGACCGCGGCGTTGCCCACGATGGCAGTCAGGTCCAGCAGCAGCATGAAGAAGAGCCCCACGGACTTGGAGGCCACGTCCTTGGACTTGGCGTCGGCCGTGCCGTTGGGGGGCATGGGGCTGGGTGGCAGCCCCCGAGCCCCCCTAGAGCCGTTCCAGCCCCAGGGCGCGGGCAGGGAGGGCTCCATCCTGGGCCTTCAGCGGCCCAGCGCCCGTCCGCGGGGGGCCGCGCATTGCCGGGGGGGCTCACATCCTGCTCTGCCTTCTGCCAGATGCCCGCTCTGGTGTGGGTGCCGCTCTGCGTGGAGGGGGGAGGGCGTGGGTGCCAGTCAGAGCACCCAGAGGTGCCCCCCAGCCCTGCTCATCTCCCTGCTTCTCGCTGCTGGGCAGCTCCGGGAACCTGCAGGGAAGGTTGAGCTGTCAGCAGGGGTAGGGGGCACGACCCTTGCGGGGGGAAACCCCTGATGGGGGAGGCCTTAGCTCAGCGTGACCCCGAATCGTAGCCCCCCTTGCCCCCGGGTGCCCCTCCATGACGCTCTCCNCTGGGCACCCCGAGGGGCCGCAGGCATGGCTGTGGGGGGCACCAACGCCTGGCTTCACCCCTCGTGCTTTGAGGACCCCCAGTGACACCCCCACCCAGCCCCAACCCTGCCATGGGTGCTGCACCCCCACCCACCCCGATGGGTGCCACCGGCTGCAAAGCAGAGTCTGGGGTTTTGGGGGAGGAGGGTCTGGGGGTCACCTAAGAGACCCCCACCCGGGGGTGCTTCCCCGAGGGACACGCACGGCACCCACCCACTGCACCACAGGGAGCTCAGGGGGAAGGGAGGATGCTGATGGCAGAGGGGTGTGGATGGCAGAGGGGTGCAAGCAATGGGTGCCGGGGGGGGCAGGGGCCACGTCACCGCCCGGGGACCCCCCCCCCGCCTCCCAGTATCCCCACTCCCACACCGCATCGCCCCCACCCCCAGGCATCGCAGCTCGGCCGCGGTACCTACCCTGAGGGGCTGCATGGGGCCGGGGCCGGGCCCGAGGGTCCCCGGGCAGGTCGGAGTGGGGGTCCCGGGCTGGGCGGGGGTCCCCAGGGCGGGGCTGGGAGGGATGCTCGGGGCCGGGCCGGGGCCGGAGCCGCTGCGGCGAGGGATGCTCCGCACCGCCCGCTGCTGGGTCCTAGCGCCTGCCGCCAGCCGCCGGTACCCCCGGCACGGCCGCCCCCGGCCCTGCTGCAGCGCAGCGATCCCGCGTGGGCGGGAATGAGTCTCGGCCGTGCGGACCCCCCCGGGGCCGGGGATATCCTCCCACACCTGCTCCCGTTCCCGCCCCGAGCATCCCTTTGGATTCTGGCCCCAGCTGCCCCCTAAGAGGGGATGGGGGGAGGGGGGCACCGAAGGGTGTGCGGAGGGAGCAGGCCCTTAGGGGGCATGGGGAGGGCAAAGAGCTGGGGCGGGGAGGCACCGCGGGAGGCAGCCTGGGGTGGGGGCAGTGGGAAAGAGGGCACAAGGGGACAGGGTGGCGATGAGGACAGCTGTGGAGGTGGCACAAGGCCAGGGGCACCGCTCAGAGGTGCCAAGGGGTGGGGGAAGCCCCGGGGGCACCCTCTTGTCCTGGGAATGTAAGTGCCCACTCTAACCTGGATGCCCACCCTTCACTGGATGCCTCCACCTCAAGCTGTGTGCCCACTCCAACCTGCCTGCCCAGACGACCCTGAGTGCCCACCTCAGCCTGGCTGCCTGCTCTACCATGGGTGCCCACTCATCATTCCCTAGGTACCCAGCTCAACCTGGGTACCCCCACTCCAACCTGAGTTCCTACACTACCCCAGATGCCTACTCCAACCTCGGTGCCCACCCTTCCCTGGGCACCCTTCCCTGAGTACTCACTTTGCTCTCAGTGTCTCCACTCCAACCTCAGTGCCCAGTCCAACCTTGGCACCCCTACACCAACACAGGTGCCCGCTCTACCTGAGTACCCACATTCCAGCCCAGACAGACCCCCAGGGACTTGGCTTGGTGTGTGCTGGGAGGGGGGTGCCATGGCCTCCTGGCATCCCAGCACTCTAGAACTCTGCCCTGGCACTTCAGTACCTTGGCACCCCAAGTCTCTCATTATCTTGGCACCTGATTGCTGGCACCCCATTGCCCTGAGCATCCTGGCACTGCTGGCACCCTGGCACCCCAGTCTCCAAGCATCCCAGCACTTTAGCAGGACCTCAGTATCCTGGCACCTTGACATGCCACCACCCTATGACACTGGCAGCCCAGCACCATGGCACTATGGCACGATGGCATCCTGCCATCCTGGCACCTGGCTACTGAGCACCCCAGTACCCTGGCACTTCAAAACTCTGGCACCCTGGCATATCTGAACTGCTGCACTCCAGCACCCTGACACCCCAACACCCTGGCACCCCATCACCCTTACATGCCCACCCCAGTACCCTGGCACAGCCATACCCCAGCATCTGGGCACCCTGGCATGGCTCCTGCAGCTGTGCCAGCACAGCCTTTGTCCTTTGCTCGCCCTCACTCTCTGGTTTAATCCTGATGCTAATCCCTGCCCAGCACCCACTGCCCAGCCTGGCACCCACCCAGCACCCAGACTCCCCCTGCAGCAGGGGTGCCCAGGCTGGCAGCACCCACAGCCCAACCTCCCTGACCCACCAGTGGGCTCTGGGTGTCCCTGACCTTGTGCCACTGGCGTAGGGACATGAGGAAGGCTCCGACCCTGATGCCCTCCCTGGGGAGGGGTCACCCTCTCCCCCCAGCCTCCGATCTCCCCTCTGGTGCCACCCCTACCCCCTCCACTCCAGGGCCACCACACACACACAGCTGACACCAATCCTGCCTGGCACCACTGCTGGGGGTATGGCACTGTGCCTGTGTTGTCCTCACGGCAGTGGCACAAGGTCAGGAACACCCAAACAGGCGGCCTGGGGAGGTTGGGCTGTGGGGGCTGCCAGCTTGGGCACCTCTGTTCGTGAGGGGATGAAGGTCTGGGTGCTGGGTGGGTGCCAGGCTGGGCAGAGGGGCAGGGGTCTGGGTGCTGGGGGGGTGCCAGGCTGGCAGTGGCTGCTGGGCAGAGATTAGCTCCAAGATTAAACCAGAAATTGAGGGCGAGCAAAGGACAAAATTTTATCAGTTGGAGGGGGGGAGGAGGAGGAGGGGGACGGGGGACAGTGGGCACAGGCAGGACAGGACAGGGTGAGGGCACGCTGTGGGCACCCTGCTGCAGGGAGGGGTCCCCTTTAATTCCTGCCCCCTCCGATAAGAGCTGCATCATCTGGCGCAGCTCCTTCCGGCTCCTTCCCTCTCCTTCTGGACCCAAAAAAAGCAGCACAAACCTTTCCGGGATAAAAATANTGGTTTGGTGCCAGGGGGTCTGGGCTGGCACCGTGGGCCATAGGCCAGTACAAGCGGTGGGTGCCAGTGCAGCAGGATGGGGCAGAGCTGGGGCAGCACAGAGGGGTTTGGGATGCAGGCTGGGATAAAGGTGGGATGGGGATGGAGGTGAGGCTGAGGTGGGGTGGGATGAGGATGGGGATAGGGTCGGGTGTAGGGATTGGGAATGGGGATGAGGCTGAGGATGGGATGGGAGAGATGTGGGAATGAGAGTGGGGATGAGGATGGAGATGGGGATGATGGGAATAGGGACATGGATGAGGATGGGGGCTGGAGACGGGGATGGGGATAAGGATGAGACAGGATAGGATAGAGAGGGGCATGGGGATGGAGAGGAGGATGGGATGGGATTAGGGTTAGGGATGGGGCTGGAGGCAGGACTGGGGACAATGGGGATGGGGACAAGGATCAGGATGGGGATGAGGAAGAGCTGGCATGAGATGGAGAGGGGAACCGGGATGAAGGTGAAGCTGAGAACAGAGATGGGGACAGGATTGGGGATGGTGGCGATGGGGAGAAGGATAAGGAGAGGGATGGGATGGGATTGGGGGTGAGGATGAGATGGGAGAGGACAGAGAGGGGCGTGGGGTAGAGAGGAGATTTGGAGTGGGGATGAAGATGAGGACGGGATGGGATGGGGAGAGGGATGAAGATGAGGATGAGGCTGGGGATTAGGTCCAGAGGATAGAGGTGGGGACGAGATGGACGGGACCGGGATGGAGGGGAGGAAGGGACGGGGCCGGGGACGTTGCCGGTCCGGGAGTGATCCCGGTCGGGGGTCCCGGTCCGGGTCCGGCTCCCCGAGAGGGTCTCACCGGGGGGCGACGCGCGGCTCGCGAGGGGTTAATGAGGCGCTGCCGCCATTGGTCGAAGGCGCCGCAGCGGCAGCCAATGGGGAAGGGCCGTGCGCGGGGTGCGCCGCGCCGGGGCCGCCCCCAGACCCTGTCCCGGGGCCGCGCTGCAGCCGCCGGGGGCTCGGTCCGGCCCGCTCGGCTCCGCTCGGCACCCCTCGGCTCTGATCGGCTCGGCTCGGCCCGGTTCGGCACCTCTCGGCTCGGTTCGGCCTGGTTCGGCTCGCTCGGCTCGTCTGAGTTCGACCCGGCCCGCTCGGTTCTGCTCGGCACCGCTCGGATCCGCTCGGCCCTACTCGTCTCTGCCCGCCTCTGTCTGGTCCCGCTCGGTTCGGTTCGGCTCTGCCCGCCTCGGTTCGGACTCGTTCAGCTCCTTTCGGTCCGGTTCGGTCTCGTTCTGTTCGGTTCGGCTCGTTTCGGTCCGGCTCGGCCTCCCCTAGCCGCCCTGCTCCGCACCGGCCCCGGTACCAGGCCCCGGTAACGCCCCAGGCTGGGAGGGAGGGGGGCGGTGAGCATCCTCCGGCAGGTTCCATACGCAGCGGCGCTGGGACCGGGGAGGGCCGGGAGGGGCCGAAAGGGACCGGGAGGACCAAGAGGACCGGGGAGAACCGGGAGGACCAGGAGGGACCGGGGCCGCCGCCGCAGAGCAGGAGGAGGGGGGCCGCGGCGGGAGCTGTGCCAGCGGGTGACAGAGCCACCCCATGCCGGGACTCTGGGTGCGGAGCGAGCCTGCTGCGTGGCACAAAGCCCCCCCGGGCTGTGACAGCCGGTGACAAAGCCCCCCCGCGTTAGGGCGCTGGGTGGCCAAAGCCGCCCCTCGCCGCGGCACCCGAGGTGAGCCAAAGCCAGCCCATGGTTAGCGCTGTGGCACTGAGTGACAAAGCCACCCCACGCCGTGGCACCTAAGCCACCCTGCATCGTGACACCAGCGAGCCCAGCGCATGCCGCCACACCGAGTGACAGAAGCCACCTTGTGCTGCCGTGACCACGCTGCTCCCGGCGGGACACGAGACAAGCTGCGGCACCTCCAGTGACAGTGGGTGACAAAGCCACCCCACAGCCCGTGCTGTGACTCTGGCTGACCAAGCCACCCTGCGCGGTGACACCGGGGGAGCAGCCAGCTTTGTGTGTGCCGTGACGCTGGGCGGCCAAAGCCACCTTATAGGACATGCTGTGACTGGGTGACAAAGCCACCCTGCTGCCCTGGCAGGTGACAAAGCCACCCCACTCTGCCCCACTGGGTGACCAAGCCACCCTATCGCACATACTGTGACACTAAGTGACAAGGCCACTCCACTCCCCCCCAGGTGACCAAGCCACCCTCCTTGTATGGTGACACCAGGGGCACGGCCAGCCTGGTGCATGCCGTGACACCAGGTGACCAAAGCCACCCTGTGCCCCCAGCCCACCCCAACGGAGGGTCACGGCCATGCCGTTGCCCCGACCCCAACACCCTCCTGAGGCCATGGGGCAGAGCACGGCCGCGGCGGGCCCCGGGGTGCCACCGATGTCCCTGCTGCTGCTGCTGCTGCTGCTGTCCCCGTGGGGGTCGGCGGCTGGCAGCTGCCCTCCGCGCTGCGTCTGCGCCTCCAACATCCTGAGCTGCTCGCAGGCGGTGCTGAGCACGGTGCCCACGCCGCTGCCTCGCTTCACCGCCGTGCTCGACCTCAGCCACAACAACGTCACCCGGCTGCGGGCGGACTGGGCGCCGGGGCGGCTGGCACACCTGCACGCCCTGCTGCTCAGCCACAACGGCCTCTCCTTCGTCTCCACCGAGGCCTTCACCCACGTCCCTCACCTCCGCCACCTCGACCTCTCCTCCAACCGCCTGCGGGCCCTGGAGGAGAACCTCTTCAGCGACCTGTCGGAGCTGGAGGTGCTGCTGCTCTACAACAACGAGATCGCCTCGGTGGACCGCACAGCCTTCGAGAACCTGGGCCGCCTGCGCAAGCTCTACCTGGGCCAGAACCGCATCGCTCGCTTCCCGCTGGAGCTGCTGCGCGACGGCAGCCGCCTGCCGCAGCTCGCCCTCCTCGACCTCTCCGCCAACCGCCTCCACTCCGTGCCCGTGGGCGAGCTGCAGGCGCTGCCCGCCTGGCTCCGCGACCGCCTCTACCTGCACGCCAACCCCTTGGCCTGCTCCTGCCCTCTCTTCCAGCTGGTGGCCCGCGGCCGCCACCGCCAGCTGAGCGCCGTGGTGGATTTCCTGGAGGAGCTGCGGTGTCTGCCCCCCGCCGCCACGGCGCCCGTCGGCATCCTCAGCCTGGCGGGGCAGCAGCCCCTCAACTGCAGCGAGGCGAGGGAAGCGGTGCTGGAAGCCCACCTGGGCGACAGCGTCACCCTGGGCTGCGACACTCGCCTGCGGGCCGTGCGGCAGCGGCACTGGGTGACGCCGGGCGGCGAGCGGGTGCTGGAGGAAGGCGGCAACGGCAGCGCCGCTCTCCTGGCCAACGGCAGCCTGCAGCTGCGGGCGCTGCGCCCCGAGGACGCTGGCACCTACGCCTGCTGGGTGGCAGGTCCCCTCCTCAACGAGACCCTCTACGTGGAGCTGCTGGTGCACAACTTCACCCTGCACGGCCCCCACGACACCCTCAACACGGCTTACACCACGCTGGTGGGCTGCATCCTGAGCGTGGTGCTGGTCCTCATCTACCTGTACCTCACCCCCTGCCGCTGCTGCTGCTGCCGCGGCGCCGAGAAGCCCCCGGCCCCCCGGGACGACAGCATCAACTCCTCGGTGCTCAGCACCACCCCGAACCACGCCACCGGAGTGCCCGGGGAGCCGTGTCGGTCCCGCTCGGCTTCTGCCACCGGTCCGGGGCAGAACGGCAGGTTCAAGGTGGGGGGCACCCCGCAGGCACCCCCCCGGCACGGCCCCAAGGCGCAGAGGAAGGTGTCAGACCCGGACTCGGTCAGCTCTGTCTTCTCCGACACCCCCATCGTGGTGTAGGGGTGGGGGAAGCACCGCCGGGACAGCCCCCAGGGACGTTCCCTGTCCCCTTCGCTGCTCAGACTTTGTCCCCGAAGGATGTGCTGCAGACTGCGGGGGGGGAGGCAGCCTGGACCCCCCAGCACCCTGTCCCCAGTTTTGGGGACACACACACGCAAACGGCATCGCCCCCCGTACGCCCCCCCCGGACCGAGCATCGCTGCTGTGCACCCACACCATGGACACCGCCGAGGTCACCTCCACCGTGGGACCCTGAGGGACGAGGCGGGGGGCTCCCGTGGGCACAGCGCTGCTGGGAGGGCACCAGTCCCACTGCCCACCAGACGTCACAGCAGGGAGGGTGGCAGTGCCCAGACCAAGTGCCCCCCAAGGATGGCAGCACCGGGGGCACCGACAGTGCTGTGACATTGGGAGGGTCCCACTTTAGCAGGGCATTGCCCCCTCGCTGCCAGCCCCCCCATGCCATGCATGTGTATCGCCAAGCATGAGCCCACCGAGGAGCATGTGCCACCCCCAGCAGGGGGGACACGAGGGGCATGCCACCCCCCGGGGACCCACAGGGGTGCAGCCCCCTCCCACCAGCGCCCTTCTGGCCCCACCTGTGCAACTCACAGCCGCGAGCAGATCCCCCCCCCACTGCAGGGAGTGAGACCCTGGGGGAGTCCAGCACCCCCCGGCCCTGTGCCCTTGCAGCCCAGCCTGTGCCCCCCCATATCACCCCCTCAAGTGCTGGTCGTGTCCCGTCCCCCCCCCCGCGCTGGCAGCTGCTCGCTGATGCCTTGGCCCAAATAAAGGTGTTGCTACCCCTGGAGCCTCTGCAGCCTTCCCGCGGCTCGGGGGGGGGACTTTAAGGGTCGACCTCAAGGTGGGGGCCCCCTCACTGGGTGTGGGGCAGCTGGGGACAAGGGCAGGACCCTCACCGGGGGGGGCGTTAGGCTGAGCCATGGCTCCTCCTGCCTCCCTGCCCCCATCGAGGGCTGTGGGGAGGGATTGGGAGGGGGGGGGTGGGGGAGCAGAGGCTTGGGGGAGGGGTCACCCCAGTACCCCCCTCCCCACCGCTCCCAGCCGACCCTGGCTCCCTCGGGAGGGAGGGGGGGGTGCTTCCCCCAGCACCCCAATCCCTTATGGTTCCTCACCCACTCCCACAGACCCCCCCACAACACCCCCATACTCCCCCCATATCCCAAGGCTCCCTTATGGTCCCTATCTCCCCAATGACTCTATTGACCCCCACCCCAGCACCTTATTTCCCTGCTCTGGTCCCCAGCACCTTCCCGATCCTCTCTTGGGGCCACCCCAATGACTCCAAACCCCCCCCGATCTCCCCCCTCCGCCCCCCCCCCCCCCGCCCCCCCCCCCCCCACCCCGCCCA
>WAAF01012284.1:837539-864421 GCA_013400475.1 Tricholaema leucomelas
TGTCCATAGCTCACTATAGCGGCTGGGGGGGTCCATATCGCGATATGGGGGCAGGGGGCTCAGGGTTCTCTGCTGCCTGCATGGGGCTGGCAGCTCCCGGGGGGCACTCAGGGCTGTAGGGGCTGGCAGCTGAGGGTGACAGATCCACAGAAGGGCTGGGGACCCCCGGGGGGGTCCTCCTGTAGGGGCTGGGGTCCCTGGGGGGTCTATGCACCCCCTCCCTAGAGCTCCTTCTGCCCAGGGCCTGTGTCCCCCCCCAGCAGAGGCAGGCACAGGGCCATGGGCACCCCCAGACACAGCTGGTACCCAGGACTTTATATGCCCCACACGGAGCCCCCCCCACAGCGTGGGGCACCCTGGGGGTACGCAGACCCCTACAGACAGCCCAGGCAGGGGGTCACATGTCCCCCCCACAGCACCCATATCCCCGGGGCCAGCACCACCCTGCCCCCGTGCTGGCGGCCGGCGCAAGGTCCTGGGGGACAGGTGGCACCCATGGGTGGTACTGTAGGGGATGGGGGCACCCATGGGTGCTGATTCAGGGGTTGGGGGCACCCATGGGTGTTGATTCAGGGGATGTGGGCACCCATGGGGGTTACTGTAGGGGTTGGGGGCACCCATGGGTGCTAATGCAAAGGATGGGGGCACCCATGGATGCTACTGCTTGTCAATGGCACCCTGCCCAGCGGGGTGGCAGGGGATGGGTGGCACCCATGAGTGCTACTGAAGGGGACAGGTGGCACCCATCAGTGCTGCTGCTTATCCATGGCTCTCTGCTCGTCAAGGTCTTGGGTGACAGGTGGCACCCATTAGGTGCCACTGCTCGTTGATGGCACTTTGCTCAGCAGTGCTGGGCTCCTGGGGGTTGAGTGGCACCCATGGGTGCTGTTGCTCGTCAGTGGCACTCTGCTGGGTGGCAGCGGGGTCCCGGGGGACTGGCGGCACCCATGGGTGCTACTGCTTGTCGATGGCACCCTGCTCGGCAGCCTCGGGGTCTCGGGGTGCAGCCTGTGCCCGCCACTGCGTCTCCTGCAGCACGAACCAGCAGTTCCCAGCCCACAGCAGGAAGTTGATGAAGCCAAAGAGCTGCAGGGACAGGAGGGGCCCCGCGGGGCCAGCCAGGGGTGAGCCCACGCCTGAGTGCCCCACGAGTCCCAGGTGCCCCACGAGTCCCAGGTGCCCCAGTGTGCCACCTGTCCTGTGCATCCCACACATGCCCTGTCCTCCACGTGCCCCACATCTCCTGTCCCATGCACCCCACATGTCCCTGTCATAGAATCACAGAGCCAAGCAGGTTGGCAGAGAGCTCCAAGCTCACCCAGCCCAACCTGGCACCCAGCCCTGCCCAATCACCCAGACCATGGCACTCAGTGCCCCAGCCAGGCTTGGCTTCAACACCTCCAGGCACGGCGACTCCACCACCTCCCTGGGCAGCCCATTCCAATGCCAATCACTCTCTCTGCCAACAACTTCCTCCTAACATCCAGCCTGAGCCTGCCCTGGCACAGCTTGAGGCTGTGTCCCCTTCTTCTGTCCCTGGCTGCCTGGCAGCAGAGCCCAACCCCCCCTGNGCCAGGGCCAAAGTGTAGAACCCTGCACTTGGCCTTGTTCAGTCTCATCCCCTTGGCCTCTGCCCACCCATCCAGCCTGGCCAGGTCCCTTGGCAGGGCTCTGCTACCCTCCAACACCTCCACACTGCTCCTAGCTCGGTGCCATCTGCAAACTCACTGCTGCTGGACTCATGTCCACCATGTGTCCCACGTGTCCCATGCATCCCATGTGCCCAAGGTACCCCACGTACCCCATGTGCCCCCTGTACCCTGTGTGTACCCTTCCTGCCCACACCTGTGCCCCTCCATGCCCTTCGTGCACCCCCCAACACCAGAGCCCCTCTGCTCTCAGCCCACCCCCACCCCCAGACCTCTCCCCTGCCACCGCCCTCCCTCCCCGCGCCCCTCTCTCACCACGGAGATGTTGGCCAGCCCCATGGCCGGTGTGGTGCCCGCGTTGCAGGTGACGTCGGTGCCGTGGCAGACGGGCATGGCTGCCAGCAGGCTGGAGGGGCGGGTGGCCGCCTTCACGTCGCTCAGCCCCTTGCCCCACGCCGCCGCCGCCACCAGCCAGAAGAAAGCGAAGCAGAGAGTGACACAGAAATCCTGCCGGGGGGGAGGGGGGGACACGGCTCAGCCCCGGGCCGCGCCTGGCATCACCCCGCGGCGCCCCGGGGGGTGCAGCATCCTTACCGCGAACGGCAGCTTCTTGTTCTGGCTGTAGAGGGAATGGAAGCGCAGGTAGAGCCCCAGGGCCACCATGGCGTAGAGGAAGGAGAAGACCCCCAGGGTCACGAAGAACTCAGCGGGAGCTGAGAAGTCCCCCACGAGGTGCAGCGTCTGAGACTCCCCCAGGCAGTCCGGCATGGAGAAGGGGATTTGGTATAACCTGGGGGAGCAGGGGGGGCGTTGGATGGGCACAGGGTGGGGCTGTTGAGTGGGCACAGGATGAGGATGTCGAGTGGGCGCAGGGTGGGGATGTTGGGTGGGCACAGGGTAGGGCAACCTTGCTGGGGTGGTCCATGGAGGCGATGCCATGGGAAAAGGGAGGATGAGGAGTTTGGCTCTGCCAGCTCCACAATCACCACACTGGGGTGACCTTCGTGGGGGGCCAAGGGGGGGTGTTGATGGGCAAAGTAACCACTCCAAGGGACAAGGCGTGGAGGAGGGGATGGGCAGGGGTTGGGCATGAAATGACCATGCTGGGGGGGGTCCCCTGGCCGTGAGGAGGGGACAGTGGAGATGGTTCTGCCGGCTCCAAAATAACTCCCCTGGGGTGATGCCCTGGGGAGGGAGGGGATGGTGGAGGTGAAGTGACCATCCTGAGGTCATCTTCCCTGGGCTGGAGGAGATGGAGCCACTGCAGGGTCGGGACCTGGCCCCGCTGCCACGGTGCAGTGCCCAGCATAGAAGCAGTGGTGGAAGGAAGGGGTTAAAGCCGCAGCTCAGGGCTGGCCTAGCTCCATCCTCCCCTTAACAGGGATCCCAAACGCCCTTTGATCTTTCACGGAGGGTCCCCTGGATGGCATCCTGACGGCATCGGGTTCAGGGATGCCCCACGCTGCTGCGCAGTGGATCCTGCCCTGGTCCACGGCTGTGGCCCCACTTGCAGCAGTAGGGATGGGCTTTAACCCAGTGCCTGCCGCGGTGCTGGGGTGGGTTTTGTGGGGGCTGCCCCCCTCACCTGAAGGGGTACCCGAAGTGCACGGCGATGGCACTCATGTCCTTGGTGTCGCCCTCGCACTTGACCGTGGCGCCGGTCTCGCCGCTGAAGGAGCCGCAGGCCCCGAAGGCAAAGATCGCAAAGAGCTGCGGGAGAGGAGCAGCAGGTTGGGGGGCTCCGAGGCCTTGGGGGAGCCCCTTGGGACCACCTCCCCCCGGCCCAGAGCGGCATGAACCCGAGCAGGGGGTTGTAGCCTGTGGCGCTGAGTCACGGCGGTGCAGGGCGAGCTGCCACCCCGCAGCTGTTGGCCTCCTGTGCCAGCACCAAGCGGGGCTGCCGCGGGCACTGGCGACGAGAGGGGCACCGGGGGTGGGCAGCAAGGCCACCGTGTCTGTGTCCCCTTAAACGCAGGCAGGGTGCTGAGTGCTGCAGAGGGTTCCCAGCGAGCTGGGAGCACCACCACGGAGGGACCTCCAGGGTCATCCTGTTGCCGTCAGTCCCCTCCCGGGGGGGGGACGCCGCTGCCGTGCTCAGCCCCTTGGTACTGAGCTGCTCCTGCCCCCGGGCAGGGTGCTGGGCACACGGCGGCTCCCAAACAGCTTTCCTGGGGGAAAGAGAGCAGCCAGGTCTGGTGCCATGGGGATGGGCAGAGCTGCGTGTGGCACAGAGGGGTGGAGCAGGAGCAGATTGCCCTCCTGGTGCGGGGTGGCTGCGCACCCAGGGCTGATCCCGCACCCACTGCTGGGCACTGATCCCGCACCCACTGCTGGGCACTGATCTTGCACCACACAGGTGGGGTCTTATCCCTCACCCGCTGGTGGGTATTGATACTGCACCCACAGGTAGGCACTGATTCCACACCCACTGGCACAGGGTGCCCAGCACCTTCCTGGCTGGCATTACTGAAAGCACTGTGGGGTGGGGGAGAAATCCCCCCGGTGGGTGCAGCCTGGCACACCAGGGCTGAGCCCCCACTCCCCCATTGCCACAGTTTCCCCGGCGCTGGTGCCCGGCGGGAGGCTGGCAGGAGCCCCTCGGCCCCAGCATGGCCGTGCCACCGAAATGCCAATCTTGAAACACAATCCCGGAGTCGGTCATGGCACGGCCGGGACAAGGCCGCGGGCACCTGGTCCCCCCCCGCCCCCGGGGTCCCCCTGTTCCGGAGTCCACTGACCCCCAACCCTTCCTGCCCATAGCCCACCCACTGCCCCCCGAGCTGGTGGCAGCGTTGGGGGCCCAGCACCCCAATGCCACTGTCCCCTCTGCTGGGGCTGGGTGAAGCCTCCTGCTCAAGGTCACCCAGGGGGGGCATATGCAGGGCCCGGGGTGGGGCACACACAGGCCCTGGCTCCTGGCACCGCACCTCAGGACCCCCCCGGGTTGGGATCCCCACACCTGGGGCTGCTGGGGAAGGCTTCAGAGGCACTGGGGGCAGCTCCAGAGGCCTCTCGCCCTGGGGGGGGGGGGCCTTCAGGGCCCCCTTGTCTCGGGGGAGCTTTAGGGAAGCAAAGGAGCCCCCTGAATGTGGGGGGGCTGTTGGGGAGGGGTCCTTGGGAGCAACACTCAGGGGTGCTGGGGAAGGAGCTGTGCCCGGGATGGGGGGGCCTGGAGCTGGGATCAGGCTGGGATGGGGACACAGCCCGGGGTGGGGCACACAGTGTGTGGGGCACTCANCCAGCACCTTGATGAAGCCGAGGGGCTCGAGGAGGCGACCCCAGCGCACCCCGGCCAGGACTCGGTCCTGCGGGGAGAGAGCGGCGAGTGGGGGGCGCCGGGAAAGCAGCGGCTACGGAGGGAAATGCCCCAGGGGAGACCGGGAGGCACCGGGTGCTGCTCTGGGATACCCAAGGGCTGCACCGGGGGACCACAACTTGGGACCGGAGGGGCACCGGGGGTTGCTCCTGGGGACCAGGCTGATGCTAGCTTGGAGTACCCAAGGGATGCACGGGAGGCTGCTCCGGAGGAACGGGGGCACTGCTCCGAGGGGCTGCACCGGACGGGGAGCTGCTCCGGTGGGCCGGGGGGCACCGGTACTGTTCCGGGAGACCGGGGATTACCCAGGGCTGCGCCACCGACTGCTCCGGGGGACTTGCGAGTGGCTGCTCGGAAGGGCTACTCCGGCCGAGAGAGCTGCACCCCGAGGGGAAGGGGACACCGAAGACTGCTCCCGGGGACCGGCAGGCTGATCGGGGGCGGGGGAGAGGGGGCACCTGGGACAGGTATGGGGGGGGGCCGGAAGAGTCGTTCGTGACAGGGGCAGTCCCGGGGAACCGGGGGGGTTGCAACACCGGACCGCGTGGCTGCGGCGGGAGCTGCCTCGGGCGAGGAACTGGCTCGGGACTCTTGAGGGGTTTGCAGCAGTCACGGCACCGGAACAGCGGAGAGTTGCACCGGGACACTGGAAAGCTGCAGCGGGGGTCGCACCGCAACACCGGGGCATTGAAGCGTGAGTTGTGTTGGGGGACCGGGGATTGTTACCCCGGAGAATTGCGCCGAGCTACCGAGGAGGGAGACTGTCCCGGTCACCGGGGAGGAAGAGGAGAGGGGGGAACACACCGGAGCCCTACCTGGAGCCGGAGCGCTTTGTCACTGGTGGCGGGGGTACCGGACTCCGACATGGCCGGGCCGGGGGCGGTCGGTATTACCTCCACCACCCACTGGGAGACCGCTCCGCTGTCAGAGCCGCCACCGGGGCAACCCCACCGCCCCCGGGGCGGGCAGCACCGCTCCGCCCCCCCTATAAAGGCCGCCCCCGGACACTTCCCCTTTGGGAGAGTCCTTTCCCCCGCCCCCCGGTGCCTCCTCCCGTTCGACCCTCAATTAGTCTCTCTGTGTCGCTGGGACCGGGAATGGGACGGGGAGTCCCGGAGCCATACAGGCTCCCGGTGGGATGCCGACAGCCCCGGTACGGGCCCGACGGGGCCGTAACAGGTCCGTGCGTACCACACCGGGACCCCGCCCGGCCTCAGAAGAGGGAGAGGCATCTCGGCGCCTATGCCCTGGAACCCCTCTCCGGTGCGGGGTGCCCGGTGCGGGGTGCCCGGTGCCCGGTGCGGGGTGCCCGGTGCCCGGTGCGGGGTGCCCGGTGCCCGGTGCCCCTCACCCGCTGACCGCCGCCTACCCTGGCCCCGCCCCTTAGCACCCGAACCCCTCCCCCGCCACAGCCACGCCCCTCCCGGACGCTCCTGCCCTCCCTGTTTTCTCATTGGCTAAGTCCCGTGCCGTGGCTGACCAATAGAGAAGTGGCACTAACGGAAGTGGCGGGTAGGGGGCGGGCTCACGCCTGCGCAGTTCGGAGGCGCTGACAGGAAGCGGCGGCCGCGAGCTCCCGGTTCCCGCCTGTGCCGCCCGCGGTCCCCCTTGCCCCGCGGCTCGCCCTGTCCCTCCGCCGCCGCTATGTTTCTCACACGCTCCGAGTACGATCGGTGAGTGCCCGCCCGATCCCCTCAGGCCTTCGGTCGCCTCTTGCCTGCCGCCCGCGGCCTGCGGCTGAGTCACGGGCCTGGGGCCGCTCGCCGCCCGGTAGGCCCTGGCTGGTGCCTGCGGCTTGCAGCCGCTCTGAGGAGCTGGTGGGGAGGCCGCAGCTTTGCCGGGCCGTGCCCGAGGGCGTCTGCTCGTTCCCCTGCCTTCCCGGCCCCGGGCGCTTCCCTCCTCACCGCCGCTGCGGCAGCTTCTTGCCCTTTAGTTTTGTTTCCTTTTGGTTCCCTTCAGCGCAGGGGAGAGGAGGGCAGGGCCCGTGCGACCGGGAGGTTGCAGTGGTGGGAGGCTCCCGGGGCTGCCGGTGTGGCGGGGAGGCAAGGTCGGGGGCCCCGGGAGCAGGGGACGCTGTCCCGCTGCGGCTCATCCGTTAAGAGCCTCCTGGTTTCGGGAGGAGTTCGGTGAGGTCCTGAGCGAGTTCTGCCTGGGGATGGAGCCCCCGGGACGGCGCTGCAGGGCCGGTGGGGAGGGCAGGGGAGGCCAGGCCGGGCAGGGGGGCGCGGGGCGGTTCCGCAGCCAGGGCCGGGTCCGTGCTGGCGAAACAAAATGCTGCTGGCGCAGGGAGAGGGCAAAATGCTTCCAAGGCGGTGAGGGCAGAGCGCCCTGCCCCCAGCCGGACCTGTTGCCTGCGCTTTTCTCCTCTCTCAGCCTGCTGAGTCCAGACCCTTCCCGCCCTGCCGCGGTGGGCCCCAGCTGCCCCTCCGGCGTGGCCTGGCACTGCCTTTGCCTCTCTTGCTGCTGGGTTTCCTTTCAGCCTTCCGCTCCCCTCACAGCCTCTCTGCTGTCGTTCCCGCAGGGGGGTGAACACTTTCTCTCCGGAGGGGAGGCTGTTCCAGGTGGAGTATGCCATCGAGGCCATCAAGGTACCCTCAGCTCCCTCCGGGTGGGGCAGTGTGGGGGGAAGGCTCCATCCGAGCCAGGCCTGGCTCTGGGCAGGGCAGAGCAGGCAGGTTCTGTTCTTTGGGGCTCTACCCCAACCCTGCAGAGCTGGGCTGGCTCCTGGGCTGGCACAGACTGGCATCTGCTGCCTTTGCACTTAATTGAGGGGCCTTGTTTTGGGGGGGGGGGGGCTGGCCTCTGGGAGACCTTGCCCCTGGGGGCTCTGTGCCAGCATCTCCCCTGCAGTTTGGGGCAGGGCAGCTGTGTGCCAGCTTTGGCCCCCTCTGCCCAGCCCCTCTCCTTTTATGGCTCCTGAGGAACCAACCCCCTCTGGTTTCCCCCGGGCACAGCAGGTGGTTCCTCTCCCTGTCTCCTACCAACCAATTCACCCCCAGACTAAACTGCAGCTGCTGAGTCTAATCCCCAGGTCCATGCTGAGGTGGAAGCTCAGTGCCCACCCACTGTGACCCTGCCCACAGAAGCTGGCACTGCCAGCATGTGCCCACAACTACCTGTCTCAGAGCAGAGGAGCACTCAGCTTCCCCCTCCCCTGGGCCAGCACAACTTTCCTGTCTGCTCTGTGGTTCTCCTTCCATCAGCTCTGCCCCAGTGGGGCCACATCTGCAGTGCTGGGTCCAGCTCTGGGCTCTGGCTCAGGAGGGACAGGGAAGTGCTGCAGAGAGCCCAGGGCAGGCTGTGAGGATGCTGAGGGCCTGGAGCAGCTCTGGCAGGAGCAGAGGCTGAGCCCTGGGGCTGAGCCTGCAGGAGAGCAGCCCCAGAGGGGAGCTGAGCAGTGCTCAGCAGGAGCTAAAGCAGCTGTGGGGGGCAAGAGGCTGGGGCCAGGCTCTGCTCAGTGGTGCCCAGGGCCAGGCCAAGGGGCAGTGGGCACAGACTGGAGCCCAGGAGGAGAAAGTTGTTTGGGGTGAGGGTGCTGGAGCCTGGAGCAGGCTGCCCAGAGAGGCTGTGGAGCCTCCTTGTGTGGAGAGCTTCCAACACCCCCCTGGCACTGTGCCCCTGGGCAGGCTGCTGTGAGTGCCCTGCTTGGGCAGGGAGGCACTGGGTGATCTCTAGAGGTCCCTTTCCAGCCTCACCACACTCTGGGCTCCTGTGGGTGCTTTGTGTGTCACTGATGTGATTTTCCTCCAAATCATTTCCCAATGACCCAAACCCAAAGGGGCTCTGTGGTGGCTGTGAGCTGTCCTGCTTGGAGCTGCTGCAGTGACTGTGGTGGTAGTGGTGTGGTGGTGCTGTGCTGATGGCTCTGTGCTGGTTTCCAGCTTGGCTCCACAGCCATTGGGATCCAGACCTCGGAGGGGGTGTGCCTGGCCGTGGAGAAGAGGATCACCTCCCCCCTGATGGAGCCCAGCAGCATCGAGAAGATTGTGGAGATCGACTCCCACATCGGTGAGGAGAAGCCTCTGAGCTCTGGGGGCTCCCCTGGGGGCTCCCCTCCAGCTTTGGGGCAGATTGCAGGAGGATTTTCTCCCCTGGCAGGGTGGGGAGCAGAGCTGCAGGGCTGGAGCCTCCTCTGCTCTCCCTGCCAGCCAGCAGCAGCTCCTGGGCACGGCTGCAGGCTCCCAGCCAGCAGGACATAGCTACGGGAGCAGGGGGCAGCTGAGGCACCTCCCCCACCTTGCCTCACTGACCTGCCCCAGCAAACTCATCCCAAATTTAGCTCTGGGGGAGCAGGGAATTGCTGTGAAAGGCTTGAGCCGGGGCCAGCTTCTCCTGGAGCACCAATGTCAGGTGGAGCCCAGCTCCAGCAGCCTCCTGCAGCCTCCTGTGCCCCGAGGGGCCCACCGAGGGCTCATGCCCAAATATGTCCCCTGCAGAAGCCTCTCCCTGTGGTGCTGGCTGCTGGAAGGAGCTCCTGAGGAGTCTCACGTCCTCTGCCTGGCAGCTGTGCCACTGCCCCTGCAGCAGAGCTGTGCTGGAAGCTCCTGCTGCATCTCCCTCCCTGTGCTGGGGCTGAACCTGTTCCCCTTCCACACAGGTTGAGCTTCTCAGAAGCTCTCAGGAGGCCTCAGATGTGACTCCCTGAACCAGCTGAGACTTGAGGGCTGCCTGGGGGAGCTGTGTCCTGCACCTGCCTGCAGCAGGGTGTCCATCCTGGCGCCCAGCTGAACCCATTCCTTTCCCATCCTCCCTCCTGGTGCTGCTGGCTGCTCCCACACCAGGACCTGCTTCACCCCACAGCCCACTGGGGATTGCCTGGGAGGTTTGGGAGGGGTCTGGTGGGAGAGCACAAAGGAAATAAGGAAGGAAGTGACCTCTGCTTTCCCCTCTCCCACTCCAGGGTGTGCCATGAGTGGCTTAATAGCTGATGCAAAGACTCTGATTGATAAGGCACGAGTGGAGACCCAGGTGAGCTGTGACAGTGACACTCCTCCTCCTCAGGGCGTCTGCAGCCTGGGGCAGGAGTTCTGCAGCAGAGGAGCTGTGGGAAGCTCCTGGGGAGCATCACTGCCCCTGTGGGGCTGTTGCAGAGCCAAGGCCTGGAGCCTTCTGTGTTGTTTTGTTTTCTCTTTGCTGTTGCACCTTGGTGGGGACCTTCCAGCAGGTCCTGCAGCGGTGTCAGCCCTGGCAGAGCACAGAATGGGTTGGGGTGGAAGGGACCTTAGAGATGAGCCCTTGCCATGGGACACCTCCCAGGCTGCTGCAGGCTGCTGCTGCTTCCAGCCTGAAGCCCTCAGCCCTGCTGCTGTCCCTCCATGCCTTTGGGAAGTCCCTCCCCAGCTCTCCTGCAGCCCCTCCGAACCCTGGCAGGAGCTCTGAGCTCTCCCTGGAGCCTTCTCCCCTTCAGTGCTGTGTCCAGTTCTGGGATCCTCCATCCAAGAGAGATGTTGTTGGCCAGGCAGCCAGGGACAGAAGAAGGGGACACAGCCTCAAGCTGTGCCAGGGCAGGCTCAGGCTGGGTGTTAGGAGGAAGCTGTTGGCAGAGAGAGTGATTGGCATTGGAATGGGCTGCCCAGGGAGGTGGTGGAGTCGCCGTGCCTGGAGGTGTTGAAGCCAAGCCTGGCTGGGCACTGAGTGCCATGGTCTGGTGATTGGGCAGGGCTGGGGGCTAGGTTGGGCTGGAGGAGCTTGGAGGTCTCTGCCAACCTGCTTGGCTCAGTGATTCTCCCAGCAGAGCTCTCCCAGCCCTGCCAGCTCTGCTGTGACCTCCTCTGGCCTGCTGCAGCAGGTCCTGCCTGTGCTGAGGGCTCCAGAGCTGCCCCAGCACTGCAGGGAGAGGTCTCAGGGGGGCAGGATCCCCTCCCTGCCCCTGCTGCCACCTTCCCAGCTGGTGCTGAGCTGCTCCTCCTGCCGGTGGTGCTGCAGGGCTGTGTGGGTCTGGCTCAGTTGTAGCTGGTTGTGGTTCTGGTCCCTTCCTTGCCCTCAGTGCCTCTGCTCCCCCAGGGCCACTAAAGCCTTTTCCCTGAGGCTTCCCAGCAGCTCAGCTCTGCTCCTTCCTCTGGAGAGCTGCATCCCTTCAGTCAGACACTGGCACCCAGGGCTCCAGCCTGCTGCTGTCCCTGCTGGCATCCCCAGGCCTGCTTGTGCCAAGGTCTCTTCTTCCCAGCTTGTTCTGCGCTCCCAGCGGCAGGAGCTGTGCCCAGGGGGGTCGGGGTGGGGAGGGCATCATCTGGGTGGCTTCTCTGGAATGATCCAGGATTGGTCAGGGCTTGGGAGCAGGGAGCTGATGGAAACCTCTCTGCTCTTGTGCCCTGCAGAACCATTGGTTCACCTACAACGAGACCATGACGGTGGAGAGTGTGACACAGGCAGTGTCCAACCTGGCCCTGCAGTTTGGGGAGGAGGATGCAGACCCTGGGGCCATGGTGGGGGCTGGGGGCTGCCCTGGAGGGGGTCACTGGGGGCTGTTGTGGGTTGGGGGAGTTGCTGCCGTGGGAAGAGGAGGGGGCTGCTGCTGGGCGCTCTGGGGGGAGGAGGGGGCTGCCTTGGGCAGGAAGGGGGCTGCTGGGGGCTGCCCTGGGAGGCAGTGGCTGCTCTGGAGGGGTTGGAGTGGGGGCTGCTCCGGGTTGGGGGGGGCTGCTGGGGGGTCTCTGCCCTCGGCTCTGCCCCAGCCCCTGCCCCTCTCTCCCCAGTCGCGGCCCTTCGGCGTGGCACTGCTGTTTGGAGGAGTGGACGAGAAGGGACCTCAGCTGTGAGTCTGCTCCCGGCCTCCTGCCGCCATTCCCGGAGCCCTTTCAGCCACCTGACTCTGGGGCTCCACTTAAGGCAGAGCCTGGGGGGGGCTTCCTCTCCCTCCCTCTTAATGCCTTTAAACCCTGACTCCTCCTCGCCCAGTCCTGCCTTTTTCCCTTCCCTTTCCCGGTGTCCCGGGCAGAGGAGAGAGGTTTCAGCCCTCCTCATCCCGAGTTTATTCTTACCTTACCGCGGAGGAGCAGCAGAGCCCTCGGTAACCCGAGCCAGGTGCCTGCTGTCGCATTCCGCGGGGAGCGCTGCAGTGGCTGTAACCTGAGCCCCGCTCCAGGCTCTGGCCCCTGCCGAGACCTCCCGGGTGGGTCCCCCCAGCCCGCTCCCTGCTCCCGGCCGGGTGCCCCCCTGCCCCCTCCCTCCCCGGCTGAGAGCTCTCCCAGAGCCACCGGCGAAGGGATGCAGAGGGAGTTGGTTCTGCAGCCAGGCCGAGGGCAGAGTGAGGCTCTCCTTCCAGCCTGGCTCTCTGGCTGCCTCTGCTGCTCCCCAAACCTTGGCCTCCTCCTCCTCATCGCAGCAGTGCCCAAGGAGCCTGCATGCACCAGAGGCTGCCCAAGCTCTGCCCCATATCCATGGGCAAGAGCAGGCTCTGTTGTGCCCCAGCTCTGAGCCATGCTCCAGGCAGTGCTGTGGGGCTGGTGGCAGAGCCCTTGGGCTGGGCTGGGGGCACAGCAGCTCTTTGCTCTCTCACCCTCGTTGCCCCCCCCCAGGTTCCACATGGACCCCTCGGGCACCTTTGTTCAGTGCGATGCCAGAGCCATTGGCTCCGCCTCGGAGGGGGCCCAGAGCTCCCTGCAGGAGGTTTACCACAAGGTAAGGCTGAGGCTGGCACAGGACCAGGGAGTCCTGTGGGCTAGAAAAGAGCTTTCAGGCCATGGAGTCCAAGCCTCAGCCCAACAGTGCCAGGGCACAGCCAAGCCATGGCCCTCAGCACCACAGCTCCAGGGCTCTGAAGCCCCTCCAGGGGTGAGGACTCCAGCACTGCCCTGGGCAGCCTGGGCCAGGCCTGGGCAAGCCTCAAGGGGCAGAAATTGTTCCTCGTGGCCAACCTGAACCTGCCCTGGGGCAGCCTGAGGCCATTTCCTCTCATCCTGTCCCTTGTGCCCTGGCAGCAGAGCCCAATCCCAGCTGGCTGCAGCCTCTCCTCAGGGAGCTGCAGAGAGCAGTGAGGTCTCCTCTCAGCCTCCTCTTCCCCAGGCTGAACCCCCCCAGCTCCCTCAGCTGCCTCTCCCCAGCCCTGCTCCCCAGACCCTTCCCCAGCTTCACTGCTCTCTGTGCCACACTGCAGCCCCTCAGTGTCCATTCCCAGCCACAGGACACATTCTGCTTCCTGATGGATCATTCCCAGGGCTCCTCTCACACTCGGGGAGCTGCTGGAGCCTGGACTCAGCCCTTGGCAGTGGGTGGTGTGGTTTGGTGTCAGCACTGAGCTGTTCTTGTCATGGAGACCCTCCTGCAGCTCTCAGCAGCTGGCACATGAGCCTGGTGGGCAAGTGCTGGGCACTGCCTCTGGCAGCTGTGATCCAGACCATGTCAGGAAGTGCTCTATAAATAAAACAGCTCCACAGGCTGCTGCTGGGCAGTGCCAGGGCTCAGGGTGGAGGCTGCCTGGGTGTGAGGAGCTGAAGTGAATCAGAATGTTAGGGGTTGGGAGGGACCTCTGGAGCTCAGCCAGTGCCCCCCTGCCCAAGCAGGGCACCCACAGCAGCTTGCCCAGGGGCACAGTGCCCAGGGGGGTTGGAAGCTCTCCACACAAGGAGGCTCCACAGCCTCTCTGGGCAGCCTGCTCCAGGCTCCAGCACCCTCACCCCAAACAACTTTCTCTTCCTGGGCTCCAGTCTGTGCCCACTGCCCCTTGGCCTGGCCCTGGGCACCACTGAGCAGAGCTTGGCCCCAGCCTCTTGCCCCCCACAGCTGCTTTAGCTCCTGCTGAGCTGGGCTGCCAGGGACAGCTCTGGGAGCAGCAGGAGGGTGGCTGCAGCTGGGGGGGTGAGGGGGGCCGAGGTGGAAGCCTTCCCTGGAGCTGAGCTGTGCTTTGTTTTGCAGTCCATGACGTTGAAGGAAGCCATCAAATCCTCCCTGGTCATCCTGAAGCAGGTGATGGAGGAGAAGCTCAATGCCACCAACATCGAGGTACCAGCTCAGGGGGCACAGAGCTCTGCTGCAGCTTCAGGGAGAGGCTTGGGAGGACCTTAAAGATCATCCATGGGCAGGGACACCTCCCACTAGGCCTGGTGGCTCCAGGCCTCATCCAGCCTGGCCTTCAGCACCAGATCCTGCTGCCTGTCCTGGGGCTTTGGAGCAGCTCAGGGTGTCCCAGCTGTGGCTGGGAGATGTTGCTCTGCTGTCAGCTGCTGCCTGTGGCCCATCCCAGGTGGCACTTGGGGAAGCTTGGAGCTTGCCTTGGGCCTGCCCAGCTGCCCCAACAGTGGCTCCCATGGGGCTGCAGCCTTCATGCAATGAGTTGGAAGGGACCTTGGAGATCCTCCAGTCCCACCCCCCCTGCCCTGGGCAGGGACCCCTCCCAGCCTCCACCTTCCCCAGGCCAAGGCAGGCTCCTGGCAGCCCCCAGGGCTGCTGCTTCCCTGCCTGCAGCCAGTTCCTGTTCTGCCTTCCCTGTTCCTGGTAACATCAGAAGGGATGAAAATCCTGCAGCTCTTTTCCTTGCTATATTCAGGCTTGGGCTGGTGCCAGCAATCTCCTGGGCAGCAGAACCAGGGTGGTGAAGCCTGCAGGGATGAAAGTGCTGCTCCAACCTGCAGCCTCTGCCCAGGAGATCCCCAGCAGCACTCTGCTGCCTCTGCCCTTGCAGCCAGCCCAGGCTGGAAGTGCTTCTTTTGGGGCAGCAGAACTGGAAACCCTCCCAATGTGGTGGTGCTGGTGGAGAGATGATGCTGAGCAGGGCTGGGGACTGGAGTTTGCTCTCTCTCTGGTGGGCTGTGAGACACAAGGCCCTTTGCAGAGCATCTCATGCCAGCTCCAGCCTCCTGCCTCCCTCCCTTCCCCTCTCCCTCCCTCTCTCTTTTTGCCTGCTCCCCTCTCTCTTTTTGCCTGCTCCTCTCCCTCTCTCCCCCTCTCTGGTTTCCCAAACAGCTATCACCATGCAGACAATTTGATACTAAATCCTGCTGCTGGGGGACTCTGAGGGGGGGTGAAAAAGGGCTGAGAGCTGCCCCAGGCTTGGACACCCTGTCCCAAAGCACTGCCAGCCAGCTGGAGCCTGCTTCCCTGAGCCTCATGCCCACTTCTCTGCACCAGCTCCAGGCTTTCTCTGGCTGCTGCAGAGTACAGTGAGGAGGAGGAGGCAGGGAGCAGTGTACAGTGCCCTGATGTCATGTCCCCGTTTAACCAGGGGCTTAACTGTGCTTGGCAGAGCTCTGCAGGGGCTGAGGAATCCTCTCAGGGTTAAGTATGAGAGGAATGTGCTGAGGATTAAAAGGTTTCTCTCCACTCCAGTCACCCTCTCAGGCTCAAAAGCTTCTCCCTGAAGTAGCTGCCTTGCTCTTGAGCTGGCTCTGAGGACCTGGAGCTGCAGGATGTTTGCTCTGCTTCTTCCCGTGGGGGATTTTCCATCCCGGAGGGGTGCAGTGTGGTGCTGGAAGGGTTAAATCTGCCTGCAGCCAGGGCTGGGAGCTTCGGATGAATTGCTCCCAGTGCAGCCTGTGAGGGAAGGGTGGAAGGGGAAGGGTTGGTCGAGGAGGTGCAGGGAGGAGCAGACCTGCAGGAGATGTCTCTGGAGCTTTGCTCTATGCCCAGGAGCTGCCTTGGGCCGTGCCACCTGCAGAGGAGGCCTGAGGGGCCTGAAGTGGCATCTGCTTGGCCAAGGGTGGCAGCTGGCACCGAGCTGCCCGGGGCTCTGGAGGACAAATGTCTGAGATGTTGCCCCTGAGAAAAGGCTTTTGGCTGCCTCCCCCCAGGCCCTGCACTCCCCAGCAGCTCCTGGCACCTCCTGCCCCTCGTGGCTGCCCTCCAAGTGGAGAAGCCGAGGAGGAGCTCTGGGATTTGCCAGGACCCTCAGCAGCTCTGCCTGGGGCTGGCTGCAGCTGAGTGCTCTGATCCCTGAGGAGCAAGGATCTGTGCCTGGGAGCAACGTCTGGAGCATCCCAGCTTGGTCCTGCCTGCCCCTGGCAGCTGCCCTTGAGCCCTGCTGGCACTCCTCTGCTGTCTTCTCTTTCCTCCCATGTCTGCTGCTGCTGCTCCTGTGGAAGGTCTCAGCTGCCTGCTGCCTCCTGCGGCTCCTGGGGCAGGGCAGGGGGAGGTGTCCTCAGCTCCATCCCTTAGGCTTTGCCTTGAGGAGAGTCAGGATCAGGGAGATTTGAGCTTGGAAAAGAGCTTTCAGGTGTCCAAGCCTCAGCCCAGCAGTGCCAGGGCACTGCCAAGCCATGGCCCTCAGCACCACAGCTCCAGGGCTCTGAAGCCCCCCAGGGATGGGGACTCCAGCACTGCCCTGGGCAGCCTGGGCCAGGCCTGGGCCAGCCTCAAGGGGCAGAAATTGTCCTCAGAAGCCAACTTGAACCTGCCCTGGGGCAGCCTGAGGNTGGGCCAGCCTCAAGGGGCAGAAATTGTTCCTCGTAGCCAACTTGAACCTGCCCTGGGGCAGCCTGAGGCCATTTCCTCTCATCCTGTCCCTTGTGCCCTGGCAGCGGAGCCCAACCCCAGCTGGCTGCAGCCTCTCCTCAGGGAGCTGTAGAGAGCAGTGAGGTCTCCTCTCAGCCTCCTCCAGGCTGAACCCCCCCAGCTCCCTCAGCTGCTCCTCCCCAGCCCCTTTGGTGCCCTTCTCTGGGCCTGCTGCAGCCTCTCAGTGTCCTTCTGGGAGTGAGGAGCCCAAAGCTGAGCCCAGGCTGCCAGCTGTGTCCTGTCCAGGGCACAGTCCAGGGCACAGCTCCTGCCGTGGCTGTCCCAGGCTGTGCTGTGCCCTGCAGGCTGCTCTGCTGTTTGTGCCAGCGGCCAGGAGCAGAAGCAGCATCACAGAATGGGTTGGGCTGGAAGGGACCTCAGAGCTCATCCAGTCCCAAGCCTGTGCCAGGGGCAGGAGCAGCTCCCACAGCCCAGGCTGCTCAGGGCCTCTTCCAGCCTGGCCTTCAACACCTCCTGTGCAGCTCTGTCCCTGCCTCAGTTTCCCAGAGCTGACTCTCAGTCCCTTTTGGGTGCTTTTTGGGCTCCCTCAAGGGCAGGGTTTGTTTCTTAGAGGAGAGGAGACCCTCGTGGCAGGACCCTCCCTGCCCCAAGCTGTGTGGGCTGAAGCTCTCAGTTCCCAGCAGGGACTTCTCCCCTCTGAACCTTGCAGCTCCCTGCAGCCTCAGGAGCAGACCGAGTCCAGCCCAGGCTATTTCTGTGGCCAGCAGCTATTCTGGGGGCTGGAGGAACATGGTCCTGGCTGGAATGGTCCTGCTGGGCTGGCAGATCGGGCAGCAGAGGGAACAGCTGCTCTGGCTGCTGCTGCAGCTCTGCCCCCTGGCCCTCACTGCCCCTTTCCTTAACCCCTTGCTCCTTCTCTTGCAGCTTGCCACGGTGGAGCCTGGCATGAAATTCCACATGTACACGAAAGAGGAGCTGGAAGAGGTCATCAAGGATATTTGAGAGGGGGAAGAGACTCCCCCAGAGGCTTGACCCATCCTGATCAAAGTGAACTGGTTCCAGGTCCTCCCAGCAGCTCTGAGCTCTGACCTCCCCCTGCCGGCTCTGAGCTCTGACCTCCCCCTGCCAGCTCTGAGCTCTGATTGCTCTTCTGAAAGGTCCTGCAGGTGTTTTTTACACTTTCTGTACATAACTGAGCTCGACAAGGACAGGAGATGACAATAAATCATTTTGTTACTCTAGCCTGGCTCGGAGGAGGAGAAGGAAGAGGAGGAGGGAGCCCATTCGGGGTTAAACCCAGGGTCAGGGGACGGCAAGAGCTGCTGGGGCTGGCACGGGGTGCAGTGGCAGTGCCCGCGGTGCCCGCAGTGCCCAGTGTCTGATCTCCCTCTTGTGGAGAGCTTTGCGATCCCATCGGGGAGCTCCTGGAGCTGCTCCTCCCCCACCTTGGCTGCAGCTTCCCTGTCCTCCTCCGGTGCTTTTCCTCTGTCCCACCGAGCTTCGAGCTCCTTCCCAGGGGAGCAGTCCCTGGGCAGGCTCGGGGCAGGTTTGCCTCTTGGAATTGTTTCAGTTGGAAAAGAGCTTCAGCATCATCCAGGCCAGCACCAACTCAGCACCTCCATGGCCACCAAAGCCTGGCCCCAGCTGCCATGGCCACACCTTTCTGGAGCACCTCCAGGGATGGGCACTGCACCACCTCCCTGGGCAACCTCTGCCAGTCCCTGACCACTCTTGCAGCGAAGAATTTTTTCCTCCTCTCCAACCTAACCCTCCCCTGGCACAATTCCAGGCCCTTCCCTCTCCTTCTAGCACCTGAGACCAACCTCCTCAGGGAGCTGCAGAGAGCAGTGAGGTCTCTCAGCCTCCTCTAGGCTGAACCCCCCCCAGCTCCCTCAGCTGCTCCTCCCCAGCCCTGCTCTCCAGACCCTTCCCCACCTTTGTTGCCCTTCTCTGGACCTGCTGCAGCCTCTCAGTGTCCTGGGAGTGAGGAGCCCAAAGCTGAGCCCAGCACTCCAGCTGTGGCCTCCCCAGTGCCCAGCCCAGCTGCCCACACCACTGCTGACCCAGGCCAGGCTGCTGGTGCCCTTCTTGGCTCTCTGGGCACCCCCTGGCTCACCTCCAGCTGCCCTCACCCAGCACCTCCAGCTCCTTTCCCACTGGGCAGTTTCCATCCACTGCCCCCAGCCTGCAGCCTTCGTGGGGTTGCTGTGCCCCAAGTGCAGGACCCAGCCCCTGGCCCTGGTGAAGCTCAGGCCATGGATGCAGCCTGGGCAGAGCTCTGGGCAGAGCTCTCTGCAGCCTCCAACCCCCCAGCAGGTGACCACTGGCACCCAGCCTGGTGTCACCTGCGCCCTGCCTGGGGGTGCCCTCGCTGCCCTCTCCCAGGTCACTGATAAAGGCTCTGAAGTGAACCGGTGGCAGCCCTGAGCCCTGGGCACACCACCGGTGAGCAGCCCCCAGCTGGAGCCAGCTCCAGGACTCCTCTTCCTCGCGGCTCAGCGCAGGGAGTCGCCCGCAGGGCTCCGGCTTGGCACAGTCGCTCTGCGCCGCGGCTGAGCCTCCCCCGCGCACCTTTCCCAGCAGGGAGGTCCCAATCCTGTTAACGCTTCCCTCTGGCTGCTGCCAGGCGGCGGCAGGAGGGAGCTGAGCTGCAGGCTCCAGCCGTGGCTCGCAGGTGCCAGGAGCCTTCCCCTCTGCGGTCCTGCTGGCAGCTCCCTCCTGGCCTCATTAAGCAAATTGGGTCAGCAGGCGGTGCCCGCGGTCGCGGCAGGGGCTGGGCACAGCTTTTATCGGCAGGAGGAAGAGCAAACACAAGAAATGATATCGATGGACTTTATCCTTCTGGGAGACCTTCCTGGGAGCCTGACTCTGGCTCCAGCCTGCGGCTTCAGCCTCGGAGCTCTGCTCCTGGTCCTGGAGCCCTGTTCCTGGGCTTGGAGCCACTCCTCACTCCCAAGATAAATTGCAGGTGGTGCCGAGGTGGCTGCGGTGCAGGAGCTCACCTGGCCTGAAGAGCCAGAAGGTCAGGCTGGATCTGGGGCAGTGCCCCAAATGTCACCCTCATAAAACCACCCAGGCAGCGACGCTGGAGCTGTTATCAGCTGGGGTGGATGTGGAAGCTGTAAACATCCTCCAGCCTCCACCTGTCTCTAAGGTTTCTCTCTTCTCACAGCCCTGGCAAGTTCCCTGCTCATCTGGAGGCCACATCTGGAGTGTTGGGTTGAGCTCTGGGCTGCCCAGTTGGAGAGGGGCAGGGAAATAGCAGAGAGAGCCCAGGGCAGGCTGTGAGGATGCTGAGGGCCTGGAGCAGCTCTGGCAGGAGCAGAGGCTGAGCCCTGAGGCTGAGCCTGCAGGAGAGCAGCCCCAGAGGGGAGCTGAGCAGTGCTCAGCAAGAGCTAAAGCAGCTGTGGGGGGCAAGAGGCTGGGGCCAGGCTCTGCTCAGTGGTGCCCAGGGCCAGGCCAAGGGGCAGTGGGCACAGACTGGAGCCCAGGAGGAGAAAGTTGTTTGGGGTGGGGGTGCTGGAGCCTGGAGCAGGCTGCCCAGAGAGGCTGTGGAGCCTCCTTGTGTGGAGAGCTTCCAACCCCTCCCTGGACACTGTGCCCCTGGGCAAGCTGCTGTGGGTGCCCTGCTTGTGCAGGGGGGGTTGGGATGGGTGAGCTCCAGAGGTTTCCCTTCCACTCCTCCACGGTGGCCCTCTGGGGTTCTCCTTTGGTCAGGGCAGCAGTGGGTGGCCAAGCTGCTGTCAAGCAGCCTTCCCTGCCCTGCTCTGCAGAGGACACAAACAAACCCAAGAAGCACAAAAAGTTAATTCTTCCCAGCGGGCACGCAGGAGAAAAAGGTCCTTTATGCCCTGCCCTTGTCACATGGGGATGCTGGTGGCAGCCTCACATGAGAGAGCAGCTCCTGTGCCTGAAAACCGAAGCTCTGTGCTGCTTATCTCATCTCTTCTGGGGTGGGCTGGAGCTGGGGTGGAAAAGTGGAGCTTGAATGTTAAGCTGCAGCTCAGAGCTGGAGCTCGAGTGGCAAACTGCAGCTCGGGTGGCAAAATGCAGCTCAGAGTCCAACTCACTGAGGCTAAATGTGTGTGTGTGTGTGGGGGGCGATGAGGATAATGGAGCCCTTGGTGCCCACCTCCCACCGGGGGGCTCTGCTCTCTGCCCCCTTTGCTCACTGTTCGGGCTCGGCCGAGCGATGCCCCCGGGCAGAGCTGCGTTTCCTGTGCCCTTCACACATCCAACAGACTTTGGGTTCGGTCGGGCAGGGTGGAAAGGTGAAAATTCCTTTTGTCTGGGGGCTGGAAGGCTGCGTCTGAGCTCCCCAAGGCTCTCACTGGGGTCTGGTGGGGGGCGGGTTCAGCCACCCGGTGTGGGCACAGAGCCCCCAGTCCCCTTGCCTACTGCCCCCCTGAGCTGGGGGAAGTACCTTTTGCGGCACCGAGGGGACTGCCAGGGGTGTTTATTGCCTCATGGGACGCACCGAGGCTCCGCGGGGGAGCGGAGCCATGTTCCGGCCCTGCTTGTGCAGCGTGGCTGATGGGCCGGAGCGTCACCGGCAGCGGGCACCACCTGTACCCGCCCCGGGGGGCACTCGTTGCCACCTGTGCACCTCCAAAACCAGCCTCAGCCTGCCCAGGTCTCCCACATTCCGCATTAGCTTCCTCCCGCCCAGCTCCCGGGACCCGGGCGGCTCCGGGGGTCCCGCACACGAGGGAGATGCAGCGACGGAGGCGCGCCCCCCGCTACCTGTAGCTTTGACCAATCAGAAAAATCCCTGCATCGTGACGCAGCCAATCAGAGGGCTGTCACTAGGTAGATTAGAAATGGGGGTCAAACGGGAGAGGGCGGGCTCGCATCCATGGTGCAAGCGCTCCTGACCAGTCACGGCAGGAGGCGGGTGATGATTGACAGGGGAACAGGCTAACCATAAGGCACGAGGCGGGGCGCGCCGCGGGGGAGGCGTGCTCCGGACGAGAGCGACACCTCCCTTAACCAGTCACAATAAGGAGGCGCGCCGCGGGGGCGTGTCGCTGTGTGGCGGGAGCCAATGGGACGCGGGGGCGGGCCGGCGGCAGCGGGCCCGGGAGCGGGGCGGCGGTGGCCACCGGAGTCGCGATGGGCCCGCGGCGGGCGGCTGGGCTGGTGCTGGCGCTGGGGCTGGCGCTGGCGGCGGCGGCGGCGGCGCTAGGGCTGCGGCTGCGAGCACCGGCACGGCACCGGGCACGGCTCCCTCGAGGCAGCAACGGACTGGCGGCGGCGGTGGCGGCGGTGGCGGGAGGAGGCGAGGCCTGCGGCGGCCTGCGCGGAGACCCAGCCGCCCTCGGCAACAACACGCACCAGGTGAGGCGGCGGGGTCGGCCCGACCGACAGCCGGACGGACAGACCGACAGAGCTCCAGAGCCAGCGGGGAGGGGCAGCGGGAACTACCCGGCCCGGGCCGGGGAGGGGGAGGGGGGGGGCGACATGGGACACTGAGCCCCGCCCCGCTCCGGGATGGGCGGAGGGACAGCCCCGACCTGCCCTGGCCCGGCCTGGCTGGACAGACGGACAGAGACCTCCTCTCTGCATCCCTCGGGCGGGCAGACAGACATCTGCCCTGTGTCCTGTGGGACGGACAGACAGACATTGCCCCGGGACGGACGGACAGACATTGCCCCGGGATGGACGGACAGACAGACAGACATTGCCCCGGGACGGACGGACAGACATTGCCCCGGGATGGACGGACAGACGGACAGACATTGCCCCGGGACGGACGGACAGACATTGCCCCGGGATGGACGGACAGACAGACAGACATTGCCCCTGCATCCCCTGGCACGGGCAGACCTCTGCGTCTGCTGGGACAGAGGGACAGACGTACGGACAGACGTCCGGTGCGGCAGAGGGAAGGACTGACAGACATCTGACTCTGGGCTGGCGTCCCTGGGTCAGCAGGAGCAGGATGGGGCAGACAGACAGACAGACGTTGCCCTAAGGGGCAGACAGACAGACAGACACCACCCCATGCCTGCTGGCAGAGGCACCTGCTGCAGTGGGACAGACAGACAGACAGACAGACAGCCCCTGTGCATCTGCTGGGGTGGAGGCACGGACAGACAGAGCCCCCCTGGGATGGACGGACAGACAGACATCCCCCTCCATCCTCTGGGGCAGGCAGGCACTGCCTGGCACCTGCTGGCAGAGCCACCTGCTGAGGTGGGACGGGCAGACAGACAGCCTGTGGATGGCAGAGCACCCCTGTGCCCCCCAGGGACAGGTGGGTGCTGACCCCGGGGCTGGCAGCAGATCCATGCGGGGATGGGTGCTGGGATCCCTCTGGATTGGTGCTGGGATCTGTTGGGATCTGTGCCAGGAACTGTCAGGATCGATTCCACGATCAGTGCCCAGGATCTGTTGGGATCTGTTGGAACTGGTGCCAGGATCTGTTGGGGTTGGTGCTGGGATCAGCGCTAGGATCTGTCAGGATTGGTGCTGGGATCTGTCGGGATCAGTGCCAGGATCAGTGCCGGGATCAGTGCCAGGATCTGCTGGCTCTCGGCTGCCAGCTGTGCCCGCCCTGGCCCTGCCAGTCGCCGCTGGGTGGCTGTGCCAGCCCAGCCTGCCCATCCCCGCTCCGGTCCCGTGCCAGTTTGCTTTCTTTCTGCTCTCCCCTCCGTGAGGCAGTGCCAGCCGCGGGGCAGGGCACAGGGACACGGTTGGCACTCTGCTGTCCCCTCCTTCCCTGCCAGCCAGCCCTGGGCTGGCCCCGCACAGGGGCTGGGGGCTCTGGGGGGCATTGCCAGGCTCTGAGTGGGGCTGGGGAGGTGCCAGCACTGGGCGTGGTGCCCTCAGGGAAGGGGGGGGGCACATTCGGGGCACTGCCACCCTGTCCTGGGGGGGTCCCGGCGCTGCTGCCCCCCCTGAGTGCGCTGCTCTGGTCTCTCCCTGCAGTGTGTCTTCGATGACCTCAGCGGCTCCGTGTCACTGTCCTGGGTTGGGGACAACACTGGGGTAAGCCCTGGGGGTGCTGACCCCCTCCAGACATCTCTCTGGAGGAGAGGTGCCCACTCTCCGGGGGTGGGCACCAATGCCCTCATCCTGCCCCCGAGGGGCTGCTGGCACCTGGGCTGGTGGCATGGGGGTGCCCGGGGTGGGGGCAGCTCTTCTCTGTGGGGCTGGGGACACGCAGCTGGGGGGGGGTTGGGACACGCAGCTGAGCGCTGTGGGTGTGCCCTGACCTCTGTGCCCCCTCCCTGTGTGCCCCCTCCCTGCCCAGGTCATCCTGGTGCTGACCACCTTCCAGGTGCCCCTGGTGATCATGAGCTTCGGGCAGTCCAAGCTCTACCGCAGGTGAGACCTGCCCGTCCCCACCCCGGGGACTGGCACCTGGGGGGCGGATGGATGGGTGGGCGGGCAGGGGACCCCTCCTCATCCCCCTGCCAGGGTCTGGTGGCACTGCTGCCCCCTCCCGTGGCACTGCTGCCCCCTCCCGTGGCAGCGAGGACTATGGGAAGACCTTCAAGGACATCACGGAGCTGATCAACAACACCTTCATCCGCACCGAGTTCGGCATGGCCATCGGCCCCGGCAGCTCGGGCAAGGTGGGAAGGGGCCTGGCACCTCTGCCCCCCCCGCGCCTGCCATGCTGCTGGCACCGCCCCGCAGCTCCCATCGGGGCTGAGCCTCCTCCTGCCCTGCCCCCAGGTGATCCTGACCGGGGACGTCTCGGGGGGCAGCCGCGGGGGTCGCATCTTCCGCTCCGACGACTTCGCCAGGAGCTTCGTGCAGACGGAGCTGCCCTTCCACCCCCTGCTGCAGGTCTCCTACCACCCCCGCAGCGCCAGCCACCTGCTGGCCCTCAGCACCGAGGTGAGGAGGCAGGATGGCACCTGGCCAGGGCACGGCCATGGCTGCCCTGCTGCTGCCCCAGGCCAGGGCCTGGCTGTGTCCTGAGCTCCATCCCAGGCCAGGGCCTGGCTGTGTCCTGAGCTCCATCCCCAGGCCAGGGCCTGGCTGTGTCCTGAGCTCCATCCCAGGCCAAGTCCTGGCTGTGTCTTGAGCTCCATCCCAGGCCAAGTCCTGGCTGTGTCCTGAGCTCCATCCCAGGCCAAGTCCTGGCTGTGTCCTGAGCTCCATCCCAGGCCAGGGCCTGGCTGTGTCCTGAGCTCCATCCCTATGTCCAGGGCCTGTCCATGACCTCAGCATGGGGACAGGGACATGGCTGGGGATGGTTTGGAGGCCCAGAGCTGAGGGCAGGGAAGGCTCTAGGCTGTGGGTGGGAGGTGTGGGTCTGTGTGTGTGTTGGGGCTGTCTGTGGCTGTCTGTGGGTGTTGGGGGTGTCTGGGGGTGTCTGTGGCTGTCTGTGGGTGTTGGGGGTGTTGGGGGTGTCTGGGGGTTGTCCCTAACCTCGCTCTCTGCTCCCTCAGAACGGCCTTTGGGTCTCCAAGGATTTCGGGGCGAGCTGGCAGGAGATCCACAGAGCTGTCTGCTTGGCCAAGTGGTGAGTGGCTGCCTGCGGGGGGCGCTGCTGGCACCCCGGGGCACTTTGTCACACCTCTCTGGGGGTCTCCTCTCTCTCCTCCTCTTCCTCAGGGGTGCAAACAACAACATCTTCTTCACCACCTACCTGAACAACTCCTGCAGTAAGAGCTTCATGGTCCAGGGGGAAGCTGGGGCCTGGGGGGGCTCTGCTGGCAGGGGAGGGGGAGTCACCCAGTGGCTGCTGGTGGGTGCTGGGCAGCACCCAGGCCCTCAGCCTCTTCAGGGCTTGCCAGGCAGCCCCGGTGGTGTCACCTACAGCTCTGTAGTGGCACTCACAGCCCCAGGGTGTCACCCCCAGCTGCATGGTGGAACCACAGCCTCATGGTGTGACCCACAGCCTCACGGTGTCACCCTCAGCCCTACAGTGTCACCCCCAGCCCCAAGGAGTCACCCTCAGCCCCGGGGTGTCACCCCCGGAGTGCCTCCCCAGCAAACCTCTCCCCAGCGGGCATGGCAGTGCCAAGGAAGGGGGCCAGGCAGGGTGCCAAGGCACAGGTGGTGGCAGCAAGGGAGCTGCAGCTCCTTAATCTCTGAGCCTTCTCCTTAAGAAGCTGACCTGGGGCTGCTGGAGCTGAAGAGGACCAACGACTTCGGCAGGACCTTCAAGGTCATCGGCACCAAGATCTACTCCTTCGGCCTGGGGGGTCGCTTCCTCTTCGCCTCCGTCATGACAGAGAAGGTCCTTGTCGGCCCTCTGCTGCCACTGCCCCTCCTGCCCCCTCCCTCTCCTGGCGAGGAGGAGGAAGGGTGAGGAAGCTTCTGTCCCCCAGGGCACCACCAGGCGCATCCATGTCTCGCTGGACCAAGGGGAGAGCTGGAGCATGGCTCAGCTGCCCTCCGTCGGCCACGAGCAGTTCTACTCCATCCTGGCTGCCAACGACGACTTGGTCTTCATGCACGTGGACGAGCCAGGGGGTGAGTGGGCACAGCTGGGCACAGCTGGGCACAGCTCTGCGGCTCTGGGGTGGGGCTGGCCTGGCCCTGCTGTGCCTCGGAGGAAAGACTCTGCCACAAAGTGGTGAGGCCACAGCAGCTTTGGGCCCTTGGCGCCGAGGAGGACTCCCAGGAGAGGCTGGAGCAGGTCTAGAGAAGGGCAAGGGTCTAGGGAACAGGGCTGGGGAGGAGCAGCTGAGGGAGCTGTGCCCTGGGATGGGCACTGGGGAGGCCACAGCTGGCAGCCTGGGCTCAGCTTTGGGCTCCTCACTCCCAGAAGGACACTGAGAGGCTGCAGCAGGCCCAGAGAAGGGCACCAGAGGGCCTGGAGAGCAGGGCTGGGGAGGAGCAGCTGAGGGAGCTGGGGGGGTTCAGCCTGGAGGAGGCTGAGAGGAGACCTCACTGCTCTCTGCAGCTCCCTGAGAGGAGGCTGCAGCCAGCTGGGGTTGGGCTCTGCTGCCAGGAACAAGGGACAGGATGAGAGGAAATGGCCTCAGGCTGCCCCAGGGCAGGTTCAGGTTGGCCACGAGGAACAATTTCTGCCCCTTGAGGCTGGCCCAGGCCTGGCCCAGGCTGCCCAGGGCAGTGCTGGAGTCCCCATGCCTGGAGGGGTTTCAGAGCCCTGGAGCTGTGGTGCTGAGGGCCTTGGCTTGGCACTGCCCTGGCACTGCTGGGCTAAGGCTTGGACACCTGAAAGCTCTTCTCGTGCCCGCTGCAGACACAGGCTTTGGCACCATCTACACCTCTGACGACCGTGGCATCGTCTACTCCAAGTCCCTGGAGCGCCACCTGTACACCAGCACGGGTGGGGACACAGACTTCACCAACGTCACCTCCCTGCGCGGCATCTACATCACGAGTGTGCTGTCCGCGGGTGAGCGCCGCCGCGGCCGGGCCCGCTGCAGGCAGGGGGAGGATGCGGTGGGCACTGCCCCAGACCCACCAACTCCTCCTCATCCTCCTCCTCCTCCTCTTGCCTACTTCTCGTCTTCCTCCTTCCCCTCTCCCATCCTCCTCCTTCTCCTCTCCTCCCTCCTCTTTCCCCTCTCCCCCCTTCTCGTTCTCCTCTCCCCCCCTCCTCC
>WAAF01012285.1:0-33684 GCA_013400475.1 Tricholaema leucomelas
TGGGGCCTCAACCACCTCCCTGGGAGGTGAGTACTTTTGATGGTAAATGATCTTTTATTATTATTATTATTATTATTGGCAAATAGTTGTCATTTGGTAATAAATTCATAGAATCAACTACGTTGGAAGAGATCTCCAAGCTCATCCAGTCCAATCTAGCACCCAGCCTTGTCCAATCAACCAGACCATGGCACTAAGTGCCTCATCCAGGCTTTTCTGAGCACTTCCAGGGACAGCAACTCCACCACCTCACTGTGCAGCTCTCACCACTCTCATGGTGAAGAACTTCCTCCTCTTGTCCAGTCTGTTGGTCAAATCCCTGCTTCAAGCCACACGTATCATCTGCCTGCAAAGTAGACATTAAAGAGGTGCTTATCTCTGCAGTAGGGATGGGATAGTGAGTGCTAGAGCAATGCCAGCAGCAAGCAGAAGTTCATGAAATGGGAGTGTGGCCCTTCCAGTCTTATTTTCCAACTGTGATTTAACAGGATTTGACTATGAAGACACCAATTTAAACCCCAGGAAAGGGAATTTTGCAGTGTTTCTTAGCAATAAATTCTGCTTTCATTTATCTATTTTAGTGCCAGTAAATCGCTTCTGAGAGCAGCCTTGGCTGTTGCTGGCACACCAAGGGTGTGACTCCTAGGCCAGCTAAAAGTCTGGGGGGGGTTGAGGGATGGTAATGAAAGCTCAGATTTGTGTTCATGGAGCAAGCAATGGTGGTGGTTTAAGGTTTTAGTGGCACAGACTGTGCATGTTAAGGAAGAAAACCAAAAGAGAAGACAAGGTCATTGCACTTTATAGTGTGCCAACCAGATTGTCCTACCTCGGAATGCTAAAGGAGACACACAGAAGGGAGATCAAAGGCATGAAACAGTTTCTAAACAAAAAGTGGTTGTCCAAATGAGCTGTGACAGCCTTCCTGCTGCCAGGGCCATTGCAGGTCACTGAGCTGATGGAGCCTAGCACCTGCAAATGGCTCAAAAACTCAATCAGGTAACCACCTATGTCTGCTCGAGGAGGAATTCACAGGCTCACAGGATGTTAGGGGTTGGAAGGGACCCAAGGAGGTCATCGAGTCCAACCCCCCTGTCAGAGCAGGACCAGACAATCTAGCACAGATCCAGAGAAAGAGACTTCACAGCCTCTCTGGGGAGCCTGTTCCAGTGCTCTGGGACCCTTACAGTAAAGAAGTTCCCCCTTGTGTTGAGGAGTAACCTACTGTGCTGCAGCTTCCATCCATTGCTCCTTGTCCTATTCCAGGGAGCAAGTGAGAAGAGTCAGTCGTCCCCCCTCCTGACCCCCAGCCCTCAGATATTTATAAACATTGATTAAATCCCCTCTCAGTCTTCTTTTCTCCAGACTAAACAGCCCCAGGTCCCTCAGCCTCTCCTCCTCAGACAGTGCTCCTGTGCCCTAATCGTCCTCATAGCCTTCCACTGTACCCTCTCCAGCAGATCCCTGTCCCTCTTAAACTGGGGAGCCCAAAACTGAAGGCAGTACTCAAGATGAGGTCTCACCAGGGCAGAGTAGAGGGAGAGGAGAACCTCCCTGGATCTTCTGGACACACTCTTCTTAATACACCCCAGATGCCACTGGCCCTCTTGGCCACAAGGGCACATTGCTGTGCCATGGATGTTATCCACCAGGCCCCCCAGGTCCCTCTCCACAGGGCTGCTCTCCAGCAGATCACCTCCCAGCCTGTACTGCTGCAGTTTGTTATTCCTCCCCAGGTGCAGGGCTCTGCACTTGTCCTTGTTGAACCTCATCTGGTTCCTCTGCGCCCAGCTCTCAGTCTGTCCAGGTCTCTCTGGATGGCAGCACAGCCTTCAGCTGTATCAGCCAAGCCTCCCAGCTTGGACTGGGATTGGATAACTGAGGATGGGGGGGAAGAGCAGGACCAAAGTAACTTCAGAACAATCTGAAGAGTGGGGTGTGGAGAAGACACAGCTGGCAGGGATGCTGTAATGGCCTCATATCAAATTGTGCCTGGCAGAAAGGACAGGTCTAGGACTGCTCAATGATTTCCCATTGTTTTGGTGGTGTCCCTGCCAGGAATCAAGCATTAGGAAGACCAAATGAATTCATCTTCCATGCAGAAGGTAGTTCAATTGTGTGCCTCTGCCCCCTGTTTTTTAGATAATGACGTTAAAAGCGGGTTGAGAGCAGGATTATTGATCTGTCTATGTGATGGTTTGGGTGTCCCCCGCCCCCCCCACTTTTAGAAATCACCCAGACTAGACTCAGCCGGCTCTGGAAATTTGAATGAAGCTTATATTTACAGCTGGCACAATTTACAAGCAGATATTTACAGTATATACAGTTATAGACAGAAATATACAAGGTAAAAAAGGTAATACAAACACAATTCCCCTCCCAGAAACCTGAGTCCCCAGGAGGGGCTCTCAACCACCCCTCACCTTCCCCCTACCCCTCTCAACCTTACCCCAGTCCCAAGGAAGAATGGAGGTTCGGCCAAAAAGGATAAAAAGCAAGGTGAAGCAGCCAAGCAAAAGGAGGGTGAGGTTAGAAAGCAAGATGGAGTCCAGCCAGCAGCCACGAGCTCCCCAGCAGGCAAAGCTCCCCAGCGAAGAGAAGAAGCAAGTGCAGTAATCTTTGTTTTGCCTTTCTTCTTTATACATCTCAGCAAGACTGTGAGGGAAGTAGACCTCACCATTGTTTTCATTTTACAGCCTATCATCTAGTTCTTCTCACCAAAACATGCTAGCTAGGCTCAAACTAGCACAGTCTAGGACTGGGGGCACACTGTCTCAGGTGGATTGCTGGGAACAGGATATGAGACCTAAGGAAAAGGGCACCTGTAGAATACTCATTGCACCTTTTCCCTGGGCAGCTTCTCCAAAGCACTGGGGTGTTGGAGGGATCTTCATTATGACCTGAGTCTTCATGCTTTGTGATTGCCTGCTGCCATCACTCACCTCCAGGACCAAGCCCCTTCACACAAGCTTCCTTTTGATGCCAGCCTGCTTTTATCAGCAGCATTAATTAGCAGCCTGGGCTGTGATCCAGGGCAGTAGGTGGGCAGCTGTGGGGTTTGCCAGCACTGCTGTGAAGGCACAGTGCTGCCAGCGGTGAAGTCAGCAAAGCTTCTTCACCAGCAGCTCACTTAACAGCCCAGTGTGTCAGGGGAAGCTACCTGAGGACTGTAGACACACTGCTAGAGATGGTGGCGCTTTACAGAATCGTTTCATCTCTCACAAAGAGATTTGATGGGTTTTACAGGAGTGTTGCTATTGCAGACAGCCTGCTAACTCAGAACAAGGTCTGCTGACAATACCTTTGTCTTTTCAAAGACTTCCTCAGTGAAGATACTCCAGTGGGGACGAGTTTCCTCCGTGTGACAGCTCATGACAGTGACCAAGGTGTGAATGCTGCTATCCAATATTCAATGTTAGAGCACCAGCTGGAGTACTTCCAGATCCACCCCAGCACAGGCTGGGTGTACGTGAACCACCTGCTACCCCAGGTAATGTGACTCTGCCTGGAACACAGCAACCTCCAAGGCCTCCAGTGCATTGCAGAGGGTGAATTGCAGTCTCTTGGTTTGTGTGGAAGGGTTTGCAAATACCCTCTGCCTTCTGCCTGTTGCAGACGACGCGCATCAGCCGCTATATCGTAGCGACAGATGGAGGGAACAGAAGCAGCACTGTGGAGCTGACAGTCATTGTCACCAATGCTCGCAGCCAGCCACCCCAGTGGGAGCAGAGCAGATACTGGGTAACCATCCCTGAAAACACCATTCGTGACACCAGGATAGTGGTATGTTAAAAGTGCAGTTATTTCTGACCCCACTTCATTTCAGCAGCTTCTTTTCATTTCAGTTTCTCCGTCTGCTGTGCCCTGTTTCTGTGTTCAGAGTGCATGGATGCCACTCTGCAGCCTGAATGTGCTGTGTCCCCCTATGAATCCCCACAGCTGTGCAACCTGGCAGTGTCTGTCAGCAGTACTTGTCACCAAGCAGGCCTATCTCAGCTGGCAGCAGTTTTCCCAGTGACTTCTTACACCAGTAGCTTGTGCAGGCAGAGGCTGTGAGTGAGCAGCAAGACCCATGCCTTGCCTGCATGGGATGTTGTGAAGGATTATGCAAAATTAATGACCTGTATTAATTTTGATATCCAGGCCATGATTGAGAGTAACTATGAAAACTGTTTATTAACATTAAAACTCACCAGAAACTCATTCACAGGTTCAAAAATGCACAGGCTGGAAATTTATGCCCACAGGGCACAGGCAAAACTAAAGCACTTATTCCTTAAAGTGGCTAACACAAATATTGTACTGGAAGAGGCTTTTAGATATTTACTCACCAAATTATAAATCAGAGAGCACCCAAACATGTGGAACTCTGTCTGACTGGCCTCTGAGAGTTGATTCTTCCCAGGCTTCTGGGGAAAGGAGGCAGGCAATCTCTGACCTTGTCTCCTGGGTCCTCTGGACAATCTGTGTATCTCCAGGACTTGTAGTCTTAGACTTTCAGGGGCAGGCAGGATGTCTTGAGGTGTGTGCGGTCTCAGCACAGTGTCATGCTGGGGGCTATGCAAGGCGACCGCGTGCAGGCATTTGGAGCCTGTTCCTGGTAAGCTCTGCAGGCAAATTCAGGATGCAATGAGGCAGCAGCAGCCTTGTGCTACCTGCTTATCCCTTTTATCAGTATCCAGCCTGCAACTAGTGGGACATTGGACATTGATTAGCCAATTGGAATGGCACTTTGCCAGGCCTCACAATATTAGGCAAAGCCAGGGCTTTCGCCTTCCCCTCCCAAGGTTGTCTCCTCCAGTACAGGAGGAGCAAGGGAACAAGGAAACATGTCTGGGCAAGCCAACATGGATAAACCTATGTTTGCCCTCTCAGGCCTACCACCACAGACGTCTTTGAGCGTTCACGTCAAGGACCAGCTGCTCACTCCTTCATCCTGCCTGCCTACATCTTTCCTACAGCTTTTCTCAGTTTGGCACTGGGCATGGAACAATTGTTCACACAAGCTTCCTTTTGACACCAGCCTGCTTTTATCAGCAGAGGTTTTGGTTCTTCTAGTCCAATCCAATTCCCTTCTAACCTGTATGGGCTCATTCTTTAAGGATGCTCTCTTCCATGAATTTCCAGATAGTCCCGGCCTTCTTACTCCTGCATGCAATATCCAAGCACTTGTAAACAATTTGGGTTTTGTCTGTCTCTTGCCTGGTAAAATGTGTGGTTTAGTGGATAAGTGGTTTCATTTTGCACTGCTTTTGTCTTGGAAGAAGGAGTGAGGAGGGATTTCCTTTAGCCAGTGATGCAATTCTTGCTTGGCGTGTTGACAGGCAGGTAAATTTACGGTCAAAGTAAAGACCTGCCTCAAACCTAAACATTGTGAAATGAAACTCATCTCTGTAAACAGTTTCTCTTTTGTCTGTTATTTGTGTCATACAGGCAGGTATGTTCTTGGAGAGCATACGTGCAGGTATGTGTTTGCCATCAAACTGAACATGCAACACTTGCAACACCATGCTTCGTGACCATATGTGATGGCTCTTTTCTTCTTCAGACCATCAAAGCCACATCCCCCCTTGGTGATCCCAGGGTTACATATAATCTGGAGGAGGGCCAAGTGCCAGAAACTAACATGCCAGTTCGTTTCTATCTGAAGCCAAACAGAGTTGATGGATCTGCTTCTCTTCTAGTCGCTGAACCACTTGACTTTGAGACAACTAAGTTTTTCACCCTGACAGTCCGAGCACAAAATGTAGCCGTGACTCCTTTAGCTTCCTTTACCACTGTTTGTGTGAACATAACAGGTAAGCTTTGCTGCTGTTAGAACAGCTCATCCAGAACAACATTCTTCTTGTTTTCAGTATAGCTTCATTAATTAAGGTGATGTCTGTGCAAATGCCAAGTCGCCTAAGAATGTTCTGTGCGCTACAAGGAGGTCGTGCAGGCATTAAAAAGGTTTGTCTGAGACAATTTCCAAGTGCAAGAGTGGAAACTTTAGGGTGCAAAAATGGACTGTCTGAAGGTTTTTGCAACACCAGTGCCTGCTTTTATAAATGTGGTTTATAACAAGCCCAGGGATCAGTATAGGTTGGGGACTGACCTGTTAGAAGGCAGTGAAGGGGAAAAGGACCTGGGGGGTCCTAATTGATGAGAGGTTGACTACGAGCCAGCAAGGTGCTCTCGTGGCCAGGAGGGCCAATGCCATTCTGGGGTATATTAGAAGGGCTGTGGTTAGTAGATTGAGGGAGGTTCTCCTGCTCTTCTACTCTACCCTGGTGAGGCCACATCTGGAGTGCTGTGTCCAGTTCTGGTCCCCTCAGTTCAAGAGGGACATGGAACTGCTTAAGAGAGTCCAGCACAGAGCCACTAGAGTGGAGGATGAAGTGGAACATCTTCCTTAGAAGATGAGCTTGAGGGAGCTGGGGATCTTTAGCATGGAGAAGAAGAGACTGAGAAGTGAACTCAGCAATATTTAGAAGTATGTAAAGGTGAACGGCAGGAGGCTGGAGCCAGGCTCTGCTGGGTGATGCCCAATGACAGGACAAGGGGCAATGGGTGGATGTTGAGGCATAGGAAGTTTTATGTAAACATGAGGAGGAATTTTTTCCCTGTGAGGGTGCCAGAACACTGCAACAGGCTGCCAAGGGGGGTTGTGGAGTCTTCCTCTCTGGAGGTATTCCAAACCTGCTGGGATGTGTTCCTGTGTGATTTGCTCTAGGTGATCATGCTCTGGCAGGGGGGTTGGACTGGATGAGCTTTTGAGATCCCTTCCATCCCCTGACATTCTGTGTGATTCTGTGTGTAGTTGAAAAGTTTTTCTTTTGATGGGAGGAGAGATCTAGTGAATGTCCCCAGGCTATCCAAAGCAGACAAGTAGTGCTGGAAATATTCTGTGCTGTAGAAGAAGAAACAGCTCGGATAGGCTGGGTTTGTGTTTGACCTTTGTTTAGGGGGGGTCGTTACATTCAGGATTTCCTGTGGGACACTGATATTAAAATTCTAGAAAAGGAGATGCAAGATTGCCCATTGACAGGTGCAACTTTCATCCCCCTTTAGAGTAGGATCGTTTTGTAGGACTCCACATAAAATTCTGAATGTGATTTTCATCCCTACCCTTTTGAAGCATTGCTTTTGGTATGTTGCCATATAGATGAAAATATGAATAAGTGAAATCTCCAGCAAAAAACTATCATGGAATTGAGAGATTAAGTGGTGATTTGAATGGGAATCCAACTTCCCTGCTTCACTTTGTCACAGCAGACAGAGTGGCTAGAGAGCAGCTGGGAGGAAAGGGACCTGGGGGTACTGGTGGATAGTAGCTGAAGATGAGCCAGCAGTGTGCCCAGGTGGCCAAGAGAGCCAATGGCATCCTGGCCTGGATCAGGAACAGTGTGGCCAGTAGGACGAGGGAGGTTATTCTTCCCCTGTACTCAGCACTGGTCAGGCCACACCTTGAGTGCTGTGTCCAGTTCTGGGCTCCTCAATTCAAGAGAGATGTTGAGGTGCTGGAAGGTGTCCAGAGAAGGGCCACAAAGCTGGTGAGCAATGAGGTCTGCCCTGAGCCTCCTCTTCTGCAGGCTGCACACCCCCAGCTCCCTCAGCCTCTCCTCACAGGGCTGTGCTCCAGGCCTCTCACCAGCCTTGCTGCCCTTCTCTGGACATGTTCCAGTGTGCTAGTTTGAAGCTAGCTAGAATGTTTTGGTGAGGAGAACTAGATTACAGGCTGTGAAAGGAAAACAAAGGTGATGTTTACTTTGCTCATAGGCTTGCTGAGATGTATAAAAACAAAAAGCAAAACACAGATAATCACTTCACTCTGCACTTCTCTCGCTTGGGCTGCTGCTGGGGAACTGGCTGAGCTGCATCTTACTTTCTAACCTCACTCTCCATTTTGGACTAATCCACTTTGCTTCTTAACCCCCTGACCAAACCTCCATTCTTCCCTGGGACTGGGGTAAGGTTGAGAGGGGTAGGGGGAAGGTGAAGGGGTGGTTGAGAGCCCCTCCTTGGGACTCAAGTTACTGGGAGGGGAGTTGTGTTTCTGTATTATCTTTTACCTTGTATATTTCTGTCTATATAACTGTATATACTGTAACTATCTGCTTGTACATTGTGCCAGCTGTAAATATAAGCTTCATTCATATTTCCAGAGCCAGCTGAGTCTAGTCTGGGTGATTTCTAAAGTGTGTGGGGGTGGGGAACACCCAAACCACCACATCCAGTATCTTAACATCTCTCTTGAGTTGAGGAGCCCAGAACTGGACACAGCACTCAAGGTGTGGCCAGACCAGTGCTGAGTACAGGAGCAGAATAACCTCCCTTGTCCTGCTGGCCACACTGTTCCTGATCCAAGCCAGGATGCCACTGGCTCTCTTGGCCACCTGGTCACACTGTTGGCTCATGTTCAGCCTAATATCTACCAGTACCCCTAGGTCCCTCTCTTCCTGGCTGCTCTCTAGCCACTCTGTCCTCAATATGCATCAAATCTGAGTTTAGTTGCCTTATGGACAAAGAGGAATCTGATCTCATTTGTCGTGAGCTGAGCATGAGGATGTGATTCCAGAACAGTTGGAACAGAACCAAGTCAGTGCTGTCATAGTTCTCCTGTCTGCCCCTTGTGCTCACCTGGTCCTGCACAGCAGTTTTAGGGTAGAAAATATGTCATCAAGTGGCCCTTCAAAACATTGATCCTGGTATTCATGGAGTTCCTATAAAAAGCTCACTGGTAGCTTTGATGGCCCCAGCCAACGACTGGCAGTCCATGGGTCCATGTCCAAGTGGAGGCAGTGACAAGTGGAGTCCCTCAAGGATCAGTGCTGGGACTTGTTCATCATCTTTATCAGTGCCATGGGCAGTGGCATTGAGGCTGACAACAGCAAACTGTGTGGTGCAGCTGAGATGCTGGAGGGAAGGGACCTGGACAGGCTGCAGATCTGGACCTATGCCAACCTCTTGAAGTTCAACACAATCAAGTGCAAGGTCCTGCACCTGGGTCGGGGCAATTCCAGGCGCTGATATAGGCTGTGCAGTGGCTGGCTTGAGAGCAGCCCTGGAAGAGAGAGACTTGGGGGTGGTGATGAATGAGAAGCTCAGCATAAGGCAGCAGTGTGCACTTGCAGCCCAGAGAGCCAAGCAGAGCCTGGGATGCATCAGAAGCAGTGTAGCCAGCAGGACAAGGGAGGAGATTCTGCTCCTCTACTCCACTTTGGTGAGACCCCGCCTGGACCACTGTGACAGGAAAGATCTGGAGGTGCTGAAATGTGTCCGGAGAAGGACGGTGAGGGTGACCAGAGGGCTGGATCTGGTTTGCTATGAGGACAGGCTGAGACAGTTGGGGCTGGAGTCTGGAGAAGAGAAGGCTCCAAGGAGAACTTATTGTGGCCTTCCAGCACCTGAAAGGGGCTGCAAGAAACCTGGGGAGGGACTGTTTAGGGTGTCAGGCAGTGATATGACTGGGGGGAATGGAGCAAAACTAGAAGTGAGTAGATTCAGATTGGATGTTACAAAGAAGTTCTTCCCCATGAAGGGTGGTGAGACCCTGGCATAGATTGCCCAGAGAGATGCTAGAAGCCGCATCCCTGGAGGCCTTTAAGACCAAGCTGCATGTGGCTCTGGGCAAGCTGGTCTAGTGTGAGGTGTCTCTGCCCATGGCAGAGGAGTTGGATCTGGATGATCCTTGAGGTCCCTTCCAACCCTGACAGTTCTGTGATTCTATGATCTGAATTGACATTAGGTCACTGTCCTCCAGAAACTGCTCAAGGTCTGTAAAGATGCCTCCTGATAGCTGCCATGGAAATGGTAAGACCCAAAGTAGGGTTGCTTCTTCCAGTGAGCAATATTGCTTCTTTCTCCAGGCAAAGTTACAACTGTAGAACAAAATACAGTAAAAAACTGAAAGTCTTCAAACCCTTTCTTACCATGGTGCCCATCACCTCCTCTTGCAGATGTCAATGACAATGTTCCATTCTTCGTGTCTTCCAACTACGAGGTGTCTGTGCCGGAGGGAGCTGATGTTGGCACCTCTGTGGTTCAGGTGTTAGCTACAGACTTGGATTCTGGCCTTCATGGAGAGGTTTGACTTTTCATGCAATTCTTTTCCTTCCATTGGGCTAATTTTAGTATTGTAATTATGCTCTTAACTATTTCCTTTTCAGGTTCGCTACTCGATATTGAAAGATGCTGGTGAGGATTACCAATTCTTCGCCATTGAGCCTGAAACTGGAGTTATTTCCACCCATGCATCTTTTGACAGAGAGAAAAGAGCCTCTTATTTGATTGAAGTTCAGTCCCAGGACTCTTCAGAATCTGCTAGACCTGGTGTTCGTGACCAGCCCAACACAGGTAAAACTAGTAAGGAATTACATATTGGGTAAAAGATCATAGAATGGCTTAGGCTGGAAGAGACCTTAGAGATCTAATCCAATGCCCCTGCCATGAGCAGGGACCCATCTCAATTAGACCAGGTTACTCAAGGCCCCATTCAACCTGGCCTTAGGCTGGATGTTAGGAGGAAGTTCTTGCCAGAGTGACTGGCATTGGAATGGGCTGCCCAGGGAGGTGGTGGAGGTGTTCAAGCTAAGACTGGATGAGACACTTAGTGCCATGGTCTGGTTGATTGGACTGGGTGCTAGGTTGGACTGGGTGGTCTTGGAGGTCTCTTCCAACCTGGTTGATTCTATTATTCTATGATCTCCAGGGAAGGAACATCCACAACCTCTCCCCAGAGTCTTGCCACCCTCATAGAGAAGAATTTCTTTCTAAGATCCGATTTGTACCTATTCTCCTTCAATTTAAATCCATTTCCCTTTGTCCTGTTGGTGGACACTCTTGTAAAAAATCCCTCTCCAGCCTTTCTGTAGGAGTCCTTCAGCTAATGGAAGGCAGCTCTAAGGTCCCCCTGGAGTCTTCCCTTCTCCAGGCTGAACAGCCGCAGCTTCACAGCAGAGGTGTTCCAGCTGCTGGATCATCTTTGTGGCCCTGCTCTGAACTTGTTCCAACATGATATCAGAAACTGTGTTCCTTAACTCTTCTAGACTTGGAGGGTGTGTGAGCTGTCTGGAGTACCCCAAGGTATTCCACCTCTGACATTCCTAGTCTGCATGTTCCTCTTGCATCTCCTCCTTAGACACAGCCTACGTAAGGATCTTTGTCAGCGATGTGAACGACAATGCTCCAGCGTTTCCTCAGGCAGTGTATGAGGTCAGCATAGATGAGGACAGGGATGTTGGAAGTCCTGTTGTAACTGCAGTAGCAGATGATGAAGATGAAGGTAAGTGAACCCTGCACGTCCTTTTCAGTCCTCTTAGTATTACTGTGACCTGTGTGCAATGCTACTTATTTCGTAGGCAAACAAATCTCTGCATTCAGGAGGGGCAGTCTGAGGCAGCTGTGAAAGTGAGAGAGACATTATGGATACGTAGGAACATGTTATTGTGTTAGGTGCTCAGGCCTGCCCTGCAAATATTAAGCTATCTGGCAGTCTCTCTGGGGCAGAATGAGATCACTTTGAGTCACAACCTTGCTGTAACTTCATAACAAGTGACAGAAAAGCTCCACTCACTCTTCAGCATATGCTTGCTTTGCACTGGCTCCTGTGCCTTCCAGACCTCCCTGGGCATTGGTTTTACTCCCTAACAAGAAAACCAAACCTACGGAAAGCACTCCTGAGGAGAGGGACCTGGGGGCCCTGGTGGCTAACAAGTTACCCATGGCACAGCAATGTGCCCTTGTGGCCAAGAAGGCCAATGGGATCCTGGGATGTAGTAGGAAGAGTGTGTCCAGCAGATCAAGGGAGGTTCTCCTCCCCCTCTGCTCTGCTCTGGTGAGGCCTCATCTTGAATACTGTGTTCAGTTTTGGGCTCCCCAGCTTAAGAGGACAGGGATCTGCTGGAGAGGGTCCAGTGGAGAGCGACGAGGACGATGAGGGGACTGGAGGGCATGGCTTATGAGGAGAGGCTGAGGGACCTGGGGCTGTTTAGTCTGGAAAAGAGAAGACTTAGAGGGGATTTGATAAATGTTCTTAAGTATCTGAGGGCTGGGCAGGAGAAGGGGGAAAAGCTCTGCTGCTCCCTGGAATAGGACAAGGAGCAATGGGTGTAAGTTGCAGCCAAAGAGGTTTCACCTCAGCACAAGGGGGAACTTCTTTACTGGTCACAGAGCAGTGGAACTGGCTTCCCAGAGAGGTTGTGGAGTCTCCTACCCTGGAGACTTTCAAGGCCTGTCTGGATGTGTTCCTCTGTGATCTGTGTTAGATAGGATTGTCCTGCTCTAGCATGGGGGTTGGACTCAATGATTTCCTTGGGTCCCTTCCTATCCCTAACATCCTGTGAGCCTGTGATGTACTTTTTGATGAGTCAATGGGCAGAGTAAGCCTGTGACAGAGGAAAATGCAGAATAATGTGGCCAGAGTTGAAGGCAGGAAAAAGAAAAAAGAAAAGGCAGACTTTTCTTTTTGACTTGCATTTCATCATGTGCTAGTTTGAAGCAAGCTAGAATGTTTTGGTGAGAAGAACTAGATTACAGGCTGTTTCTTTGATTAATCCACTTTGCTTCCTAACCCTGTGGCCAAACCTCCATTCTTCCTTGGGACTGGGGTAAGGTTGAGAGGGGTAGGACGAAGGTGAATGGGCAGTTGGGAGCCCCTCCTGGGGACTGAGGTTTCTGGGAGGGCTGTTGTCTTTCTATATTACCTTCTACCTTGTATATTTCTGTATATATATATATATACTGTAAATATCTGCTTGAATATTGTGCTAAGCTGTAAGTAATAAGCTTCATTCAATTTCCAGAGCTGGCTGGGTCTAGTCTGGGTGATTTCCAAAGTTGGGGGGGCGGGGAACACCCAAACCATCACACATCAGTTCTGCCCTTGCAGAGTGGTGAGACCAGATGGGTTCAGCCAATCCAGCAGTCACTTCCTGACTGCTTCTACTGTGGCTTTTTGCTGCTTTCATGAGTTGGTCCATGCTAGAGCAAAACAGACCCATCAAAACAGACCCACTCTGCTGGTGATGGAGTCTGAATGAGCACCAGAGGAATGTGTTGCTGGGAGGAGGCCGCAGCTGACTATTCTTTTGGTGGTGTGCTCTAATGCCTAAGCTTCTTAGTGCCCATGATGCAGAAGAGGCCATTTAAAACCAGCAACTGCACTTGAGAGAATCTAGCAGAAGTGACTAGCAAGTGATGTTCAGGCACATCACTTTGTTGCCATCCATGCTGCNGGCAGAAGTGACTAGCAAGTGATGTTCAAACTCCTGCTGCCAAAGCTCTTCCAGGCACATCACTTTGTTGCCATCCATGCTGCTCCACTCTTCTCATCCACAGCTAACTCACATCTTAAAGTGCTGAGTGTTCTTTTTACTCCTACACCTCACCTATTTAATTTGTCAAGTTACTTTCATAGAATGGTTTGGGTTGGAAGGGGCCCTGAAGATCATCTAGTTCTAACCCCTCTGCCAAGGGCAGGGACACCTTCCACTAGCCCAGCTTGCTCAACACCTCATCCAACCTGACCTTGGAACACCTCCAGGGAGGAGGCATCCACAACCACCCTGGGCAGCCTGTTCCAGTGTTTCACCACCCTCACTGGAAAGAATTTCTTCCTAAACTCCAGTCTAAATCTGCCGCCTTCAAGCTTCAATCCATTCCCTCTCATCTTGTCACTACAAGCCCTTGTTAAAAGTCCCTGTCCAGCTTTCCTACAGTCCCCTTCAGGTACTGGAAGACTGAAAGGTCTCCCTGAAATAATTGAACATGCTTTGCTGTAAATATTAAGTAGAGCACTTAAGAAGCTGGCTAAATATATTCTTAAACTCACATCACCTGCTTGTTAAGGCTAGAGAATTCATTTGCCCATGAATCTTTCTAGCTTCTCCTCTGTAGATAGTGGATGTGAACACTCAGCCTCAGGTTGTATTCTATCTGTACAACACATCTTTTTCTCTCCCCATCAAAGCATTTGGTTGAAGAAAATGTTGGAATCCAGTAGGTATATAGGGACCTTTCTCTGCCTCCCTCAGCTTTTCCAGGAAGAGCACTTTGTAGAGTTGAGACTCGAGTACTGAAATACTAGCAGGCTGTGGTTTATTAAATGCCATAATTTCAGCTTCTCCATTCTTGCAGCAGAAAGGGACTTTGACAGCAGAAGCAAGGCCTGTTTTTCCTCCTTTTTTCTCCCATAAGGGAAGGGATATAGAAGGGAGTAGGTGAATTGAGGAGAACGTCCTCCATCCCAGGATTCTGAGAAGGGATGTCACCACCATCTCATGGAACAGCCTCACCTCTTCACTCTCAGAGCTTTGTAGGTGCCACTGTTTGGACATGGAGGTAGAGAGAGGATTCTCTGTTTTGGGATATAATGCCATCTATTTTTATTTGCTTTTCAAAGAACTAATCCTGAAGCACCAAAAATTTTTTTGTTATTATTACTTTTTTTTTGTTCCTAAATGGTTTGCAGCAATGTAACAACTGCTGTAGTAGAATCATAGAATAGAATCATAGATTCAACCAGGTTAGAAAAGACCTCCAAACTCAGCCAGTTCAACCTAGCACCCAGCCCTAGCCAGTCAACCAGACCATGGCACTAAGTGCCTTATCCAGTCTTTGCTTCAACACCTCCAGGGTGTTTCCACCACCTCCCTGGGCAGCCCATTCCAANAGGGGCAGAATAACCTCCCTTGCCCTACTGGCCACTGAGCCAGACCAGGATGCCATTGGCTCTCTTGCCCACCTGGGCACTCTGCTGCCTCATCTTCAGCTACTATCTACCAGCATCCCCAGGTCCCTCTCTGCCTGGCTGCTCTCAGCCACTCTGTTCCCAGCCTGTAGCACTGCTTGGGGTTGTTGTGGCCAAAGTGCAGATGGAAAGTTCTTACCTGAGTTTGCTTTAAACAGTATTTCCAGTGTATTCTCTGTGTTTACTCAATGAGTCTTCTGAGATGGATTCTTGCTCAAAATTGAGGATTTCTGTTATATTTTAGCACCATCCAGTGGTTAAAAAAAAAAAAAAAAACAAACAACAAAACCTAAATAATATTGGCATGTGAAATAGGAGGCTTAGAAAATAGAGAATCAGTCAGGGTTGGAAGGGACCACAAAGATCACCTAGTTCCAACTCCCCTGACATAGGCAGGGACACTCTACCTGGATCAGCCTAGTGAGAGCCCCATCCAGCCTGGCCTTAAACACCTCCAGGGATGGGGCCTCAACCATCATTTGCTCACCCTGGGAGGTGAGCAAATATAGCTTCTAGTACTTTTGATGGTAAATTATCTTCTATTATTATTATTGTTGGCAAATAGTTGTCATTTGATAATAAATTCATAGAATCACAGAATCAACCAGGTTGGAATAGACCTCCAAGATCATCCAGGCCAACCTAGCACCCAGCCCTAGCCAATCAGCTAGACCACGGCACTGAGTGCCATGTTCAGGCCAAAGTATAAACACAATTTGTCCTTCTTTTGCCTTCTTCACTCCTGAGCATTGGATCTCTTCTCTCTAATCTCTTCCACTAACCCTGGCTAACATCTCCAGATAACAACGTGAGCTTTGCTGGTCATTTTGTTTTCTGTCTGGGAAAGAGAAGGAGAAAGGGGTTTAAAACAAGAGTGGATATGGTGCTTGAGCATGAAGGATGCTGGGATGAAGGTTGGACTGGATGATCCTAGTGGTCCTTTCCAACCATAGTGATTCACAGTGATGAGATGTTGTGCTGAGGGATTTGGTTTAGTCAAGGACTTGTCAGTGTGAAACTAATGCTTGGACTCAATGATCTTGCAGGTCTTTTCCAATCTAGGAGATTCTGTGAAAGAGGAGGGTGGGTTTGAGTCCCTTCTGGGCAGTTTCTTTGTCCAGGAGGGAATTTGGATTTCTGAATTATTTCTTGTTTGTATATAATTGTGAATACTTGAAAATATTGTGTATATATGCTTGTAAATTTAGCTTTGCTGTAAATGTACTTTCAAGCTGTCTGAGCTGGTCTGGTGAATTTCAACTGGGGGCAGGGAGGGGAGTTCCCCAACCCACCACAGTGGCTGTGGATATGTTTTATCTCCACCACACACTGCTTCTCTTGGGTACCTGTCCTCTCTGTGCAGCTAGACTGAGCATTCAGAGAGCGGACAAGCAGTGCTCCTCTGCTTTCTCTTGTAGGTGCAAATGCCAGATGTAGGTATCAGATCACCTCAGGAAATGCAAAAGGAATTTTTGATGTAGAACCTGAGGTTGGAACCATCTTCATTGCTCAGCCTCTGGATTATGAACAAGAACAACGTTACGAGCTCCGGCTTGTGGCTTCTGATGGCAAATGGGAGAACCACACTCTTATCATCATCAACATTGTCAACAAGAATGATGAGGCACCAGTCTTCACCCAGAGTGAATACCAGGCCAGTGTCTTGGAGGAGCTCACAGATCTGCCTATGTTTGTCCTAAAGGTAAAACAGTTTGCATAAAGCAGGACAAAACCTGACTTATTGTTCAGCTCAAGGCCATCCACTCACACCAATCCAGAAAGACAGTTTCTTTAGTTTGGGTGAGTATTAGGGGCTGTAAAGAAGAGAATAAATATAAAGCCTGGTTGAATTTGCATGATGGGCTTGCTCCTCTGACCAACCAAAAATAACAGTTGGATGTGATTAGTCCAAACTAAATTACCCTGTGATACTAGACCGTTGAGTTGGCCTCACTTAGGTCACGCGGGAGCAGGAAAGACATGAGCTCATACCAATATGGAACATAGGTGGTCAATCCCTTTACTGAAGCTAAGTGTGACACCTATATAGTGGAGTTCAGTACAGGGGCATCTACTTTTGGTAGGCTTACATAGGCAGAGTATGGGCTGTCCACACACATAGAGGCAGACCTGACCAACTACCCCCCTTATTCCCCCTTTGCACAGCTAGCCACAACATTTGCTGGTTCCCAGCACTAACCAGCCTGCCCCCTCTTCAAGGCCCCCTTGCACAGCTCAGCTACAGATAGCAGCTAAAGTTTCCCAGCTTCTACTCAAGGCTGCTTTTCTGCAGCTGTGCCTCCTTATCAGAATGACCTAATGTTACCCTGCCTGTTCTTTTCACTTCAGTTCTGCTCAAACCCTGACATTAGATATTGAAAAATGTGATGTCTTTCCTTTGCAGAGCTGATATATCTTCAATAACTGTATAAGCATGGTTGGCATGCATAGTTTGAGCATTTAAGTCACAGATTCTTTGGCTAAATTTATGCTATCAAATAAGCATTACCAGGGATTGACTCTGGAACTGGGTTGTCTTCATTGTTTTGTTGTTAGAGCAGTCCTTGGCACAAGGACTGCTTGGCTGGCCCAGTTACTAGTCTCCCAAACAATCCCTGAATGGAGATCAGGAGCTGGGAGTTCTCTTTGGGCTGTGCTCATGATCAGCTTGGATGTATAGCCACCCCAATTTCAGTGTCTTCTCTTCACTCAGTCCCTTTTGCTTTCGTATTCCAGCTCCAAAGTGGCTTACAAGAAACACTTGCTCAGCAGATCTGTTGTTACTTCCACTTGATCCTTCCTGCAGTTATTTATTCTTTCCAAAGCATAGTGAGAAGTAGNTAGTTGTAGACAGCAATGAGGTCTGCCCTGAGCCTCCTCTTCTGCAGGCTGCACACCCCCAGCTCCCTCAGCCTCTCCTCATAGGGTTTGTGCTCCAGGCCCCTCACCAGCTTTGTGGCCCTTCTCTGGACACCTTCCAGCACCTCAACATTTCTCTTGAATTGAGGAGCCCAGAACTGGACACAGCACTCAAGGTGTGGCCTGACCAGTGCTGAGTCCAGGGGCAGAATAACCTCCCTCGTCCTACTGGCCACACTGTTCCTGATACAGGACAGGATGACATTGGCCTTCTTGGCCACCTGGGCACACTGCTGGCTCAGCTTCAGCCTGCTATTCACCAGTACCCCCAGGTCCCTTTCCTCCTGGCTGCTCTCCAGCCAGGAGGAAAGTAGAATATGTTAGTCTGTCTAAACTTGATCTTTTAGTTTCTGAGCTAAACCTGATGTTTAATTTGTTTGACCTGACTCAAACCAGCAGATGTTTGCTATTAAAATGCATGCTGGTTACTTAGCCTGTGCAGCACCAAGTGCTGCCAATAAAAGAGCAGTGCCTTCCCCTTTTCATCTACTTACCTGCTGTGGCTTGTTCCAGGTTTCTGCAACAGACCCTGACCAAGCAGCTGATCAAAATGCCATTAACTATTCCCTGCACGGCCAGGGGGCCGACAGTGAGTTCAGCATCGACGAGAACACGGGTGAGATCAGCGCCAACAAAAGGTTGGACCGCGAGAAGCGCTCAACGTGGCGCTTCCTCGTCCTTGCGACAGACGAGAGTGGGGAGGGCCTGACTGGCTTTGCAGATGTGATCATAGAGGTGGGGGATGTGAATGACAACGCACCCCTCTTCCTCTGTATGTTGGATGGATGTTTCGTGGGCCACATCCCTGAGGATTCTCCGGCAGACACTCCTGTGATGGACATGACAGCGGTGGATCTGGATGACCCAAAGGCTGGCCGGAATGCTGTGCTAACTTACAGCATCATTCGGAATGTCCAAAATGAAATTAACCTGAGCTTGTTCTCAATCGATTTGGTCAGTGGCACCATCTGTACGGTGCTTGGAGCCCTGGATCGGGAGAAGGAAGACAAGTACCTAGTAGTGGTTGAGGCCAGAGATGGAGGGAATCTCACTGGAACAGGCACTGCCACTATTTTGGTAACTGATGTAAACGATCATGCTCCTGTCTTCCTGCAAAGGATCTACACTGCATTTGTCTCTGAGGCTGCAAGTATTAACACTGAGGTGGCAGTGGTGTCTGCTGTGGACAGAGATGAGGGTGAAAATGCCATGGTGACCTTCAGCATCCTTGATGGGGACAATGACCACAAATTCTCCATAGAGACAGATGAAGTCAATAGCTGTGGATTCATCAGACTAAGAAAGCAGATTGACTTCGAGAAGCCTCACGAAAGGGTGTTCAATTTGACTGTGAAAGCAGAGGACATGGACTTCTTCAGCATCACTCACTGTGTGATCTATGTGGAGGACTCCAATGACCATGCTCCCGTCTTCTACCCCCAGTACTATGAAGTAGCTGCACTGGGGGAAGATGCCCCTGCTGGCACCAAAGTTGTTCAGGTGTCTGCTGTTGACTTGGATTCAGGCCTGAATGGAAGATTTTCTTTCCACCTGCTGAATGAGTCTGACCCAGGTGGGCAGTTCTCTGTGGCTAGTAATGGATGGGTGATGGTAGCAGAACCGCTAGATTACGAAGCGGTGACACAGTACCAACTTGTTGTCATTGCCACTGATATGGGGCAGCCCTCTCTGACTGGCAGTGCCACCATTTTAGTGACTCTGCAGGATGTAAATGACAACGGGCCAGAATTCGAGGCTCATTATAACCCAGTGGTGTGGGAAAACACAGCTGCTCCACAGGCTGTGCAAATGAACGAGACCTCTACATTGCTGTATGCCAAGGACCAAGACACCGCTGCTAACGGAGCACCTTTCTCCTTTCACCTCCTCAGCCACTTTGACAGTCTGACTAACTTCAACTTGCAAGACTTCCACAATGGGAGTGCCTTGCTCACTGCCCTGCGTACCTTTGACAGGGAAGTGCACAAGGTGTTCTACCTCCCCATCCTGATCACAGACAGTGGGATCCCACCAATGAGTTCCACCAACACACTGACGGTGAATATTGGCGACCAGAATGACCACCCACACTCTGCTGGCTACATGGAGTGTCTCATTTACAGCTACGATGGTAAATCACTCCCTAATGCTTGCTTCTAAGTGTGACAGTAAGGTCAAAGGAGCAGTTGTGAGGTTTGCAGGATTCTGTCCTGTTCCACATAAGCCAAGATCTTAGCTAGTTCACCAAATCACAGAAAACATCTGGTTTGGAAGGGACCTCCAAGGTCATAGAATCAACCAGGTGGGAAGAGACCTCCAAGCTCATCCAGGCCAACCTAGCACCCAGCCCTATCCAGTCAACCAGACCATGGCACTAAGTGCCTCATGCAGGCTATTCTTGAACACCTCCAGGTATGGAGACTCCACCACCTCCCTGGGCAGCTCATTCCATCCAGTCCAACCTTCCATCCAGCACTGAAGGGTCAACACTAAACCATAGCCCTAAACACCACCTCCACAGCCTGCTTAAACACCTCTAAGCATGGTGACTCCAGCACTGCTCTGGGCATGGTGCTTAAGCCGTGAGAAGGAGGTGTGTGAGGCACAGTGCTCTGGACCACTTGGTTTGTGGAAGGAACTGAGCCAGCCTTGAATGAAAAGCAGAGCTGGCTGCTATTCTGTTGGACAGGGCTGGGTGATAGGTTGAACTGGATGATCTTGGAGGTCTCTTCCAACCTGGTTGATTCTGTGATTCCTATCAAACTTGATCTCTTGTTTTCAGTGCAGTTTCCCAGCAGCATTAACATTTCAGAGGGAAAATCCTCTTTCCTCAGAGATGTTTTTTCTTTCCTCCTGCCCATTGATTTTCACTGCAGTCACCTGTTGAAGTCTAGTTGAGAGGCATCCCTGTCCATGGCTCAGAGGTTGGATTAGATGATCTCTGAGGTCCCTGCCAATCTGAGCTACTTTGTGATTAACTCTATGTAGCCACACATCAAACACCAGATGAGCAGGATGGTGTACATCTCCCTTCTATCACAACTATTTGTGTACAGATTCTAGATTTAGGACAAACCAGTAACAGTTGGGTGGGCAACCTGTTTGTGTACCTATGAGAGGTCCAACTGTGCCACTTACATACTATGTTGTTTTAGGTATTCTCCCCACAACTGTACTGGGCCGGGTCAGTGCCCCTGATGATGATGACTGGGACCACAAAATCTACCAATTTGAAGGGAAAACATCAAGGTATTTGGAGAGAAAGATGGGAGCAGAGTGAAATGTATCAAAAACTTGCCCCCACACAAAACCATCCAAAAATATTTCTGCTGCCCTTTTTAGGGTGGGGGTGTTGGTTTTGGTTGTTTTGGGTTTTTTTTGTTTAGTTAGTTGTTTTGAGATTGGTATTGGGTTTTTTGAGGTGGTTGGTTGGGTTTTTTTGGAGGGAGAGGGATAGAGGGGGAAAAAAAGTGTGTGAAAACTTGGTTAGATCTTGTAGATAGCTTTCAAAAAGCCCTTCCGAGTGTGAGTCTGCAGTAAATAATGCTGCATGTCAAACCAGTCTGCTCCCCACTAGGCCAAGCACTCCTGTTCACATCCTTAATCAGCATCAGTGTACTACAGAAAAAAATACCCACTAACCTCCACCCTCTTGGAGAGATGGTGTTTCTGTGTCACCACTGGCTTTGAGACCTTGTTTGTACACATAAGTGTCTGGATTGTGACTGAGGTTGAGGTGTACCTGTGCCATTTGGAGGTTTTGACAGAGGGGTCACTGTCAATGACCACATCTGAACTAGGAGCTTGGCCTCTTTCCAAAGTTATCACTATAGTAGCCAGAGTCTTCCTACACAGTCAATATGGAATAGAAGCAGGAAGAAACCTTTCTTGACGTGCTGGTGAAAAGTCATTAGGAGGCAAAAGAAGGCTGTCGTGGAGGCAGGGAATTAATGTGGCCTAGTCAGGAAATATAAAAAATAGAATTAATTTATTTTCCTGGAACCCCTGCCCCCAAAACTATATACAAAATTAATTTAGTTTATTAGCAGATTCAGTTTGGAATTTCTTCCAAAAAAGGATATTATAGATAAATTTAGATATTTAGGAAGTCAGGAAACGGAGAAGGCTAAACTATAAACACAGCTTTTCCCCACTATCAATCAGGCTGAGCAGAGAATTAAGGGAACAGTAGGTCTTACTCATGGAGATAAGATAGGCATTCAGCAGTGATCCCTTACTGGATTTCTCTGCAGGAGCAGCCTTCTGACGCTGCAGGCAATATCCAGTAAGAGATCCACGCCGCAGAAGCCCTTAGGCAAGTGGCAGAGCTGCCAAACTCGGAAATGTCTCGAGCACTTCTTCCCGAGTGGGATGGTCGTGGAACGATGCTGCCTTCACAGCAGCCAGGGAGAGCCAATACTGCTAGGGTGCCCCAGTACAGGAGGCAGCTAGGAAGTTGGCTTCTGATATGGTCTAAGAGAGGGCGGTCCAGATGCCACCGGTTTTCTCTCTCAAAAGACCCCAGGCTTGCCAAGCCTGACGGTTTGCACAGAAGGATGCAAAAGTGAGGAGAGCCATCCAAAAGCAGGGATAAAAACAAGAGCCATACAAAAGGTAGGAGCCATCCAAAAGCAGGGATAAAACCAAGAGCCATACAAAAGGTAGGAGCTGTACAAAAGCAGGGACTGGGTAAAACCAAGAGCCATACAAAAGGTAGGATCTGTCCAAAAGCAGGGACAGGATAAAACCAAGAGCCATGCAAAAGGTAGGAGCTGTACAAAGCAGGGACAGGATAAAACCAAGAGCCATACAAAAGGTAGGAGCCATCCAAAAGCAGGGACTGGATAAAACCAAGAGCCATACAAAAGGTAGGAGCCGTACAAAAGAAGGGACTGGATAAAACCAAGAGTCATACAAAAGGTAGGAGCCATCCAAAGCAGGGACAGGAAAAAAACAAGAGCTATACAAAAGGTAGGAGCCATCCAAAAGTGGGGATGGTCCAGTCACGGCAAGAACTTGTCCTTTGCAGTGTCAGGGGACTCCCAAGACAGAAACTCTCAATGCAGGAACTCTTGCTCTATTTATCCCTTTTCTAGACAAAGTGTCCATTTATACTGGGCACTAAAACACAGCCAAGCACCAGCCTGATTCCAGCACAGGCTTCCAAACGGGTCAGCCCACATGCAAAAAGGCACCTTTTGCTGTCTCCCTTCAAGCTTGCAGGGCTCGGGTGGGGAAGCAGGTTTTCGTGCCTTTCTTCTCCCATTCAAACCCACAGAAAGGGAATAGAGAGGAATTTGGGGTATCCCTGGACAAAGGCAGAATAAAAAAAGGTTCTGTTCTGCTTTATCCCTTCATGAGGGAACACACCTGCTTTCTTTGGTAGCTTTCCCAAAAGGAAGTGGGTCAGAAGAACCATCAGTGATGATAATTACTACTTAGCTTATGAACTTCTCATAGCTTGTTCCTTGGCTTAACTCTTATTACAGGTACTTTGTCCTTAATGATAACTCAGGTTTGCTGACTATTAAGGAAGGAACTCCTCCAGGAACATACAACATAAGAGTTAGAGTAATTGATGGAGTCTGGCCAGATGTTGTATCAACTGTAAAGGTTATAGTGAAGGAAATCAAAGATGATGCCCTCCATAATGCTGGTTCTATGCAAATAAAAGGTAAGCAGTGTGAAAAAGCATGTTAGGATCAAAATACTGAATTCTACCTCTTTCATGTCATTACTGTGTTACTGTGATGGTTTGGGTGTTACTCGCCCCCCTACACTTAAGAAAATCACCCAGACTAAACTCAGTCGTGCTGGAAATTGGAGAATGAAGCTTTATACTTACAGCTTAGCACAATATACAAGCAGACATTAACAATATTTACAGCTATAGATAGAAACAGACAAGTTAAAAATTAATACAGAAACACAACAGCCCTGCCAGAAAGCAGAGTCCCCAGGAGGGGCTCCCAACTACCCTTCCATCTTCCTCCCACCCCTCTACCTTACCCCAGACTTTGCCTTACATTCAAGGTGAGTTCAGAGGGTTGGCCAGGGGGGTTAGGAAGCAGAAGGATTAGTCAGGCAGCAAGTTAGAGAGAAAAATGCAACCCAAAGCCCAGAGAGAGACTCTGTTACCTATGTTTGTGTTCTTGTTCTTATCCATCTCAGCAAGCCTATGAGTGCAGTAGACATCAGCATTGTTTCCTTTTTACAGCCTATAATCTAATTCTTCTCACCAAAATATCCCAGCTAGGTTCAAATCAGCACAGTTACTTTGAGTTCTAATGCTTGCAGGCATGGAATGAGAGTTAATAGCTTTCTAAGCAAAGCTTTGAAAATGCATCTTTGTTTGCATGGTCCTCTGACACTGCATGTGGAGGAGCATCCTTGGAGAAGGAGGACAGCAAGAACTCCTTGTCTTATGCAGAAGACAAAGATGAAAGAATTATAGACTAAATTTTTTATAAAACAGCCATTTATATTTCAGGAGAAAACTTTATTTGGACAAGTGCCTGCCTAAAATCCACCAAATTGTTTCAGCCTTTGTGGAAAAGTAAAATCTTCTTAAATGCATTTCTGATTTAAAAGAATTTAGAAAAAGAAACTTAATAAGAGTCAAAATCCTGAGTAGAAGCCAGTATGGAAAATGTCAGTGCCTAAAAAAATGCAAACAGCCCTGAATTTGGAATCATAGACTCAACCAGGTTGGAAGAGACCTCCAAGATCATCCAGTCAAACCTATCACCCAGTCCTGTCCAATCGACTACATCATGTTTATTCTGTCATGTTCTTCTCTTTCATTGCTACAGCAGTGGCAAGATTTGTGTCAGTCAGGTTTATAACTTCTATTGCAGATATCACTCCAGAGGAATTCATAGCCCAATCCCCTGCAAAACAGAGTAAATACTATCAGATGAAGAAGCTGCTTTCAGAAATTCTATCTGTCCAACTGGAAAACGTTCACATTTTCAGTGTATTGGACAGCTCAAGTCAAACCCGAGGGGTTGACGTTTGGTTTGCAGTTTATGGGCCACCTTATTATAAAGCAGAAAAGCTTAATGGCAATGTAGCAGCCTCCAGAGTCTGGGTAAGTATCCATACTGCTTATGGAACCACAACATCTTGTCATTGTGTCTCTTCAGATAATATCCACTGCCTACTGGGGGTCAGGCCAGTCCCAGGCACAAATCCAGGCTGAGTGCAGAGTGGTTTGAGAGTACCCCTGGAGAAAGAGACTTGGGGGTGTTGGATGCTGAGCAGCTCCCCAGGAGCCAGCAGTGCCCTCACGTAGCCCATAAGGCAGCTGTATGCTGGCAGCCAGAGGAGTGTGGGCAGCAGGGCAAGACAGGGGATTCTGCTCCTTGGCTCTGCTCTGCTGAGACCTCATCTCCAATCCTGCCTCCAGTTCTGGTGCCCCCAGCATAACAGTGACACAGAGCTGCTGGAGTGAGTCCAGTAGAGGTCACAAAAATGATCCAAGGGCTGGAGCACCTCTGCTGTGAGGACAGGCTGAGGGAGCTGGAGGGGTTCAGCATGGAGAAGACTGCAGGTGGACCTTACAGCTGCCTTCCAATAGCTGAAGGGATCCTCCAGGAGGGCCACAGAGAAGCTTTTCCTCAGGGTGTCTAGAGACAGGACAAGGGGGAATGGTTTGAATCTGAGGTAGACCAGGGTTACACTGGATCTTAGGAGGAAGTTATTTAGTACAAGGATGGTAAGACTCTGGAATAGGCTGCCCATGGATGTCATGGATGCACCCTCCTTGGAGGTGTTTAAGAGCAGGTTGGATGAGGCCTTGAGCAACCCGGTCTAGTGGAAAGTGTCTCTCCCCGTGGCAGGGGGATTGGAACTAAATGACCTTGAATATCCCTTCTAAATGAAACCCTTCTATGGATCTATGAAAGAACCACTCTTCAGTGGAAAAGCAGGTTGGAAATGAGCATTGCCCATTTAGTAACGTTCCTGCCCCTCTTGCAAAAAAACAGAAAGACTAAAAGTTAAGTGACTGGCTTTGTTGGCAGTGTGCCTGATGGTACACAGAGGCTGAAATAAGAGCTATGGTTACAATCAGTGCTGGAGTACCAACTTCCTCTGCCACAAAAAGTAGTTCTGCACTGCCTGATGATGCCTGTCCACCTTTCCCAGTATTCTTAAGAGAGCTCCAAAGTAAAAATACATCTCAGATGCTTTCTAAGTAATCCATCAGAACCATCAGTGATTATCCACTCAGCTTGTGATGAATACAGCAATAGTTTTGTCTTCTAAGTGCTTACTCATTCTACAACTGACTTATACCAAGGCTTTGCCCTTAACAGATGCTAGGCTGGACTGCTTTTGGCTGGATAGGGTGAGGCAGATGGAAGGAAGTGTCACAGCAACCAGTTTGGAAAATAAATAAGATCTGGGCTTTTCACTGCTGTCATTTGTGAGTTTTCTTTCTGTGGAAAAGCCAGATGAACACAACTAATTGTTCCCCACAGCTGGAAAACATCTTGGATATAAATATCACCCACATTGGCATCGACGAATGCCTGACCGCGAACTGCACTCACAGCAGCGGGTGCACCAGCAAGCAGGAACAGACTCACCTGCCAACAATCACCACAGCTGGAAGCATTTCACTGGTGTCTGTCACAGTCCTGAGTCATGCCCTGTGTGGCTGTGCTGCTCGGGAGAGTCCTCACCTCTCCTGCTCCTCATACCAGACAAATCCTTGTCTCAACGGTGGCACCTGCGTGGATACTGAGTTGGGCTACAGGTGGGTAAAGCTTTGTCTGGTGCTCAAACAAAATGCTTCTAATTCAGTCTTGTATGTGGGGTGACTGGGAGCTAAGAGGTGGCATCACTGGGTGTCTTCTCACTGTGGCAGAGCTGAGTTCTGTTACACTTCACATACAGGTCTTGCAGAGCAGCCTCTCTACTTTCAGGCAGGTTCTTAGGTTTCTCATGGTCCCTGGGCAAACTCTGAGAAGTTTGCAGGTGTCTTGGTTGTAGTTTAAATTTCCCAGAGACTCAAAATACAGCTAACAACCAATACAATAATTGGATGCCTTCCCCTCTCCCCCCACCACCCTTTGGAAAGAAAGGAATTAGATGTAGAGAGGAAAAGGTAAAACACACTCAAATAAAATAGTCTTACTTCAATTTGGAAGAAAAAGAGGCTTTAGCAATAAATAGAATTTATGTAAGGTAGGGGAGCTATAAAGAGGTATAGAGAAGGGAAACAAGATACAAATATATATATATATATACACACACATATATATAAACAACCAGATTGATGGCAATGAGCAGAGGTAGAATATATATATATATATACATATATATATGCAACCATATTGATGGCAATGAGTGGAGGTGGCATCAGGATTTGTCCGCCACGTGGTAAAATAAAAGCAGCAAGAACAAAGGGTGGTGCTAGCAGGGAGGGAAAAGAGAGACCCAAACAAGAAGTTCCTCTGTTTTTATAGGGGGTAGACAAGAAGCAGGAGTAGTCTAACCACTACACCTGGGGCCATGTTCAGACCCACCCCCAGGGAGGAGTCAGAAGGACCCGAGATCAGGTTCAAGACCCCCCCCAAGGGGGGTTAACCCTTTACTGTAGGTCACACCAGTTAATGGAATCACAGAATGTTAGGGGCCGGAAGGATCTTGAAAGCTCATCCAGTCCACCCTCCCTGCCAAAGGAGGACCACCTAGACCAGATCACACAGGAACACATCCAGGCAGGTCTTGAGTATCTCCAGACAGGGAGACTCCACGATCCCCCTGGGCAGCCTGTTCCAGTGTTCTGGAACCCTTACAGTGAAATATTTTTTCTTCAGGTATGACGGTTTGGGTGTTGCCTGCCCACCCACACTTAAGAAAATCACCCAGACTAGACTCAGCCCATCTGGAAATTGGAAGAATGAAGCTATAGTCACAGCTCAGCACAATATAGAAGCAGCTATTGACAATATTTACAGCTGTAGACAGAAATAGACAAGGTAAAAAGTAATACAGAAACACAACAGCCCTGCCAGAAACCTGAGTCCCCAGGAGGGGCTCCCAGCCACCCTTCCACCTCCTTCCCATCCCTCTGCCTTACCTCAGCCTTTGCCTCACGTTCAAGGTGAGTTTGGAAAGTCAGCCAGGACTGTCAGGAAGCAGAAGGATTAGTCACACAGATGGCAGGTCAGAGAGAGAGAAGTGCAGCCCAAAGCCAGAGAGCAAAACTGCCTTAACTATGTTTGTGTTCTTATCTATCTCAGCAAGCCTATGAGTGCAGCAGACATCACCTTAGTTTCCTTGTCACAGCCTATCCTCTCATTCTTCTCACCAAACTGTCCCAGCTAGGCTCAAACTAGCACATCACATTTACATGAAACTTCCAATATACCAAATCTGGCCCATAAAATGTGCCCATAAACTGCTGTTCTTTTTGGTTTTGGCAGCAGACACTGAAATAAAATGACAATCTGATAAATAGCTTGAAAAATATTCAGTGTGAGTCTATAAAGAGCAGCTGCTCCTGAAGCACAGGGAAAGCAACTACTTTGGATGGGCCACATTTTGCTTCAGACCTCTGAGCTGTTCCCCACAATTCCAAGTGAGAAATGTGCAGATGTCTCAGAGTGCAGTTTGGCTCTGCAGCTCCTGGCTGTGCCTCCATCTTTAGTACTTGAGAAGTTGCACACTTCCATACAGTTCCATACTTCCATACAGTTCATTAATGCCCCTCTGCAAAATGTTCTTTTTATTTGTGCAGCTTACCTTAATGCTGTTGAATGTCTTAATCAAATCACCTGTGTCACTTCAACTCTTCCTCACATTTGCTGCCTCAATTTTTCTCCAAGGATGACACCTCATAGATAAAATACTATAAAGGTCAAACAAAAAGGTGGGACTATACCAGCTCAGAATGAGACCAGTCCCTTCCAGAAAACAAGCCAATGGCATCCTGGCCTGTATCAGGAACAGTGTGGCCAGTAGGACAGAGGAGGTTATTCTCCCCTCGTACTCAGCACTGCTCAGGCCACACCTTGAATGCTGTGTCCAGTTCTGGGCTCCTCAGTTCAAGAGAGATGTTGAGGTGCTGGAAGGTGTCCAGAGAAGGGCAACGAAGCTGGTGAGGGGCCTGGAGGACAGCCCTGTGAGGAGAGGCTGAGGGAGCTGGGGGTGTGCAGCCTGCAGAAGAGGAGGCTCAGGGCAGACCTCATTGCTGTCTGCAGCTACCTGAAGGGAGGCTGTAGCCAGGTGGGGTTGGTCTCTTCTGCCAGGCAACCAGCAACAGAACAAGGGGACACAGTCTCAAGTTGCGCCGGGGGAAGTCTAGGCTGGATGTTAGGAGGAAGTTGTTGCCAAAACATTGGAATGGACTTCCCAGGGAGGTGGTGGAGTCACTGTCCCTGGAGGTGTTCAAGAAAAGCCTGGATAAGGCACTTAGTGCCATGGTCTGGTTGATTAGATAGGGCTGGGTGCTAGATTGAACTGGCTGAGCTTGGAGGTTTCCTCGAACCTGGTTGGTTCTATGTTTCTATGTTTGCATAAAAAAGGTCATCCTAACATAGGAAAGCAGAAAAAAAAAGTCCAGCCTCTTCTGAGCACTCTTGATGAGTGTGACAGGAGCCTTTCATGACTTCTGCTTGAGTGGTGGAATTTTGCTGTTTTGTTTGTTTTTTTTTTAATAGATGCAAATGTTCTGCAAGTTTCCATGGACCAGACTGCCAGCAGACAAAACACAGCTTCAGAGGCCAAGGTTATGCCTGGTTCCCTCCTCTTAAACCTTGTTTTGAGACCCACATCTCCTTAGAGTTCATCACTGAGGTGGCTGATGGCCTTCTGCTGTACCAGGGACCAGTAGCGCGAGGGCAGCCTGGAGAACGGGAGGATTTCCTTGCTTTAGGTTAGCACCTTAAAGAGTATTTGTTCTCTGTGTTTACCTGAAGGTAAGACTCTACTCACAGCTGATAGAGGGTCTTTTTTAACAAAATGGTTGAGAAAGTTGTTTTTTGGAGAGCAAGGAGAATGCAGCAGTTTGTGTCCTGCGTCACTGTGTGTCTGGGGCTCGAATTAAATCCCCAGAGGCAATAATAATTTGGATAGAACCGCTGAGCATTTCTATTAATTGCCCTTCCCTCTCCCCTCCCTCCTTCCCCAAAGAAAGGAATTGGAAGTGAGAGGAAAAGGTAAGCCCACCCAAATAAATCAGTCTCACTCGGTTTGGAAGTTAAAAGGAAAACAAGTTTAACAGTAACTTAAAAAGGGTATCTGAGGTAGGGAGGTTACAAAGGGTGTAGGGAAGGAAGAATAACAAATACAAAAAGGTATGAATACAACCTGAGTGTGTGATGGTGGTGATGGTGACCATGTGTGTGGAGAGATGCAGTGTGTGTGCTGAGTGCTCGAGAGAGAGTGTCTAAGAGCGAGTGTCCAAAAAGAGTCCAAGGGAGTCCAAGAGAGGGAGAACAGGAAGTCCCCCTCCTTTTAAGGGACAGGAAGGGGGAGTGGGCTAACCCCCACCTGGGGGTGTCCAGACCCACCCCTGAGGAGGGGTCAGGACCACCTGAGTTCAGGTTTCGAGTTCAGGGACACTCCTCCTGGAGTGTTAACTGTATACACTCTGGTAGAAGCTGGATCCTTTCAAACTAAGAAACTCCTTCAACCTAACTCTAGCTGCACCAGCTGTTTCAGCTGAGTTTAGGTGGGAACATGGGTAGCATGTCTCAAAGTAAGTCCTTCCTTTGCAGAGCTCTCTGGTGGTGTCCCATCGCTGACCGTGAGTCACAGCTCTGGTGAGCTTTTCCTGCAGCTGTCACACAAAGTTCACGTTGCAGATCGCCGCTGGCACCACCTCAGGATTATAAATGATGGCAAGGCAAGTGTAAACACTGACAGGCCCGTGGAAGCACCCAGCCATAGACCTGGTTATTTTTCCAAGTCCTTCCTCCCTTCTGTAGAGATATTTTATCAATTAGTGTTTCATCGTCTCTGCCACAGCAGGGATTGACATTTGTCAGCTCGGATCATAGTCTCACAGTATCATCAGGGTTGGAAGAGACCTCACAGGTCATCAAGTCCAACCCTTCACCACAGAGCTCAAGGCTAGACCATGGCACCAAGTGCCACGTCCAATCCTGCCTTGAACAGCTCCAGGGATGGCGACTCCACCACCTCCCTGGGCAGCCCATTCCAGTAGCCAATGACTCTCTCAGTGAAGAACTTTCTCCTCACCTCGAGCCTAAACTTCCCCTGGCGCAGCCTGAGGCTGTGTCCTCTCGTTCTGGCGCTGGCCACCTGAGAGAAGAGAGCAACCTCCCCCTGGCCACAACCACCCCTCAGGTAGTTGTAGACAGCAATAAGGTCTCCCCTGAGCCTCCTCTTCTCCAGGCTAAACAATCCCAGCTCCCTCAGCCTCTCCTCGTAGGGCTGTGCTCGAGGCCTCTCACCAGCCTCGTTGCCCTTCTCTGGACACGCTCAAGCATCTCAATGTCCCTTCTAAACTGGGGGGCCCAGAACTGAACACAGTACTCAAGGTGTGGTCTAACCAGTGCAGAGTACAGGGGCAGAATGACCTCCCTGCTCCTGCTGGCCACACCATTCCTGATGCAGGCCAGGATGCCATTGGCTCTCTTGGCCACCTGGGCACACTGCTGGCTCATGTTCAGGCGGGTATCAATCAGCACCCCCAGATCCCTCTCTGTCTGGCTGCTCTCCAGCCACTCCGACCCCAGCCTGTATCTCTGCATGGGGTTGTTGTGGCCAAAGTGCAGCACCCGGCACTTGGAGCCATTGAATGCCATCCCCTTGGACTCTGCCCATCTGTCCAGGCGGTCAAGGTCCCGCTGCAGAGCCCTTCTGCCCTCCAACCCAACCACATCAGCCCCCAGCTTGGTGTCATCTGCAAACTTGCTGATGACTGACTCAATGCCCATGTCCAGATCATCTATGAAGATGTTAAAGAGGATGGGGCCCAGCACTGATCCCTGAGGGACACCACTAGTGACAGCTGCCAGCTGGATGTGGCACCATTCACCACCACTCTCTGGGCTCGGCCCTCTAGCCAGTTCCTCATCCAGCACAGATGTCCCCTTTGTCTTGAAGTTGTGAAGCAGAACAAGGCCTGGAGAAGTTCATTCCAATTTTGAAACCAGGCCCTCTGTTTTCTTGGTTTGATTATCTATTGCTTAAACTGCAGAGCTGTGGTGATTCACAGATTGCACTGGGTTGGAAGGGACTCTCAAAAGGCATCTTGGCCAACCCCCCTGCACTCAGCAGGGACACCTCAAGCTAGGGCAGGCTGCACAGGGCCACATCCAGTCTGATCTTGACTGACTTCAGGCACAAGACCTCAACCGCATCCCTGGGCAGCCTGTTCCAGGATTTCACCAATCTCACTGTGCAGAACTTCCTTCTTACGTCCAACATAAATCTTCTCCGCTCCAGTTTCAAACCACTGCCTCATCCTATCACCACAAGCTCTTCTGAACAGTCCTTCCCCAAATCCAGGAGCTAAGTTCTTCCTACACTGATGAAGTGAAAAATCCTTCATTTCTCAGGGCAGGAAACCATGCTCCATGAAGTGACTTTAGACATGCAGCACAAAGGGGATAGATATGCTTTTGTGTAAGAGGATCATCCAGCTGATATAACACTGGTGAAGGCATCTGCTCAGGCTTCCCCTTCCTCTCCTACTTAAGACAAGATGAGAGGCATATCAGGATGTGGGATGGGGAGCCTTGCAAACAGTCTGCTCTGCTAAATTGCCTCTCTGGGTTCTGCTTTGGCAGAAATCGCCAAGAAAACCCCATCCTCTCTCTGCTGAGTCCATGACTTGGCATGGTCATAGTAGAGTTAGATCTTTCTTTCTGTGTGGCTCCTTAGCAATGTACCAAGTGCAGTAACCTTCCAGATTAGTAGGTGGGGAAGTGTTTTGTCATTTTAATCAAGTTTCCAGTGCTGTAATTGTTAGTTCATAGGGTGGTAGGGGTTGGAATAGACCCAAGGAGATCATCGAGTCCAACCCCGCTGCCAGAGCAGGACAATCCTATCCAACACAGATCACAGAGGAACACATCCAGACACATCTGGAAAGTCTCCAGAGAAGAAGACTTCACAACCTCTCTGGGGAGCCTGTTTCAGTGCTCTGGGACTCTTACAGTAAAGAAGTTCTTCCTCATGTTGAGATGGAATTTCCTGTGTTGTAGTTTATACCCATCACCCTTCGTCCTATCACAGGGCACAACTGAGAAGAGTTTGTCCCCTCCCTCTTGACCCCCAGCCCTCAGATATTTAGAAACATCGATTAGATCCCCTCTAAAGCTTCTCTTCACCAGACCAAAAAGCCCCAGGTCCCTCAGCCTCCTCACAGGGCAGTGCTTCAGGCCCTTCATCTTCTTTGTAGCCCTCCGTTGGACTCTCTGTAGTAGATCCCTGTCCCTCTTGAACTGGAGAGCCCAAAACTGAATGTGAGGCTTCACCAGGGCAGAGTAGAGGGGGAGGAGAACCTCCCTGGATCTGCTAGCCACACTCCTCTTAATGCCCCCCAGGATCCCTTTGGCTTTCTTGGCCACAGGGGCACATTGCAGTGCCATGGAGAGCTTGCTGTCCACCAGGACTCCCAAGTCCTCCACAGGGCTGCTAAGTGAAAAGAGTAATTAAAATGTGTGCATGTCTCTGGATGTTATTGTTTTAAATAATGCCTTCCTCTAGAAAATGAAGCTGATTCTTGACCACTGTGTAAATGTCTCAGTTAGAGACAATGACAGCGTCAGTAAGAAGATGTCCCAGCTAGACCTGTCTGCCTGTGAAGCCTCTGGAGAGACTGTGGGATCTCAAAGGTAAAAAAGAAACCCAAACAACCAATTACAAGAACAAAACCCAAAATGTGAAAAGGTCTAAGGAAACAATGTATTTCTTGTGCCACTGATTGATTCTTTTTCTTTTTCTTTTTCTTTTTCTTTTTTTTTTTCTTTTTCTTTTTCTTTTTCCTTTTCTTTTTCCTTTTCTTTTTCTTTTTCTTTTTCTTTTTCTTTTTCTTTTTCTTTTTCTTTTTCTTT
>WAAF01012285.1:42871-57092 GCA_013400475.1 Tricholaema leucomelas
ACAAAAGTTTTTGTTTTTTCGCCGGGGGGGGGTGGGTGGGAAAGTCTTTCTTGCCACCTTATTCCAGGCAACTTGCTTCTAACAGTGAAACTCCCTGCTGCTGCTTGCCATGGACAAATCTTTTTTTACATCTCATTTGCCCCCTTGGACAAAACTTGCCTTTTCCTGCAAGTCTGGTAGTATGGAACCTATTTACTACACTGTTTTTTTTTCTCCCATGGTGAGAAAATCACAGGCTAGTGAGGAATTGAAATGCCCTTTGATAAAAGGTGGATTGCAAAAGTTTTGGTGTGTCCTTCTCTGAGAAAAGATATTTATTTCTATAGGGCACATTTATATTGTGTCTATATATTTGTGACATACATCTTCTGTCTACTGTCTATATTTACATATATTTTCTGTAGAGAAGTTGAAAAGCATCAATGAGACTTTCAAAACTAGACTGTCATAAAACTGAATTCTAAAATAGGCTGACCAGGCTCAGAATCAAAGCCTGGCTGCTGGTGTCCTACACAGTTCCTTGGAGGAAATGCACTCTTTATATATCAAAACATGCAAATCAAAATACAGGCATCCCTGTTAAACCTCCCCCCGAAGCATACAAGCAGGACTGAGAGAAGGAGCCACTTGAATTCCTTCAGCTCAGCCAAAATATAGCACTTCTGTCCAATTATCTAACAGAAGAAATCACTTGGTCTCTGCAGTCCTTAAAGCCAAGGTGGGTCACTCTTGGACAGGCTGCAGAGGTGGTCCCAAACCAACCTCAGGAAGTTCAACAAAGCCAAGTGCAAGGTCCTACACCTGGGTCAGGGCAATCCCAAGCACAAATCCATACTGAGTGAACAGTGGCTTAAGAGCAGGCTGGAGGAGAAGGACTTGGCCATATCAGCTGATATAAAACTCAGCATGGGCCAGCGCTGGTCACTGGCAGCCCAGCAGGCAGATGTGTGCTGGCTGCATACAGAGCAGGGAGAGCAGCAGCACAGGGAGGGGATTCTGCTCCTCTCCTCTGCTCTGCTGAGACCACACCTGCAGCACTGCTCCCAGTTTTGGTGCCCCCAGCATAAGAGGGACATGGAGCTACTGGAGCAGGTCCAGAAATGAGCCACCAAGATGATCAGAGGGCTGGAGAACCTCCCCTATGGGNAGTTCTTCTAAAAGAAAGCAGTACAAGGAACTTTTAAAAAACAAAGCTTCAAGTTTTGTACAGTGCTGCAAGGCTCAAGGTGGGGAAGTTGCTAACTTGATGTCTTTGTCTGTACACTCCCCTGCTTTGCTGCAGGTTGTATGCGTGACGTCCAGCTGAATGGTCAACCACTTCTGGTGGAAGGCAGAAGCACAGAGTTTGGCCTGATTTTGAGGCGCCAAGGTGTCACCATGGGCTGCCACTCCAGTGCCTGTAGCAGCCAGCCCTGTTACAGCCCTTTCCTTTGTGTAGACCTCTGGAGAAAATATGAATGCCGGTACACAAAGCTTTGCTTTTTATCCAGGGGTGGGTGGGTNGGAGGAAATGCACTCTTTATATATCAAAACATGCAAATCAAAATACAGGCATCCCTGTTAAACCTCCCCCCGAAGCATACAAGCAGGACTGAGAGAAGGAGCCACTTGAATTCCTTCAGCTCAGCCAAAATATAGCACTTCTGTCCAATTATCTAACAGAAGAACTCACTTGGTCTCTGCAGTCCTTAAAGCCAAGGTGGGTCACTCTTGGACTGGCTGCAGAGGTGGTCCCAAACCAACCTCAGGAAGTTCAACAAAGCCAAGTGCAAGGTCCTACACCTGGGTCAGGGCAATCCCAAGCACAAATCCATACTGAGTGAACAGTGGCTTAAGAGCAGGCTGGAGGAGAAGGACTTGGCCATATCAGCTGATATAAAACTCAGCATGGGCCAGCGCTGGTCACTGGCAGCCCAGCAGGCAGATGTGTGCTGGCTGCATACAGAGCAGGGAGAGCAGCAGCACAGGGAGGGGATTCTGCTCCTCTCCTCTGCTCTGCTGAGACCACACCTGCAGCACTGCTCCCAGTTTTGGTGCCCCCAGCATAAGAGGGACATGGAGCTACTGGAGCAGGTCCAGAAATGAGCCACCAAGATGATCAGAGGGCTGGAGAACCTCCCCTATGGGGACAGACTGAGAAAGTTGAGGCTGTTCAACCTAGAGAAGACAAGGCTCAAGGGAGACCTTAGAGCAGCCTTCCAGTACCTGAAGGGGGCTACAAGATGCTTTGCTTGCCTAAAAGATGTCTTCTTTTGTTATTCAGGTGTCCAGCTGGGAAAGTAGAAGTGACTGACAACCTCACAGGGCTTAGACACTGTACCTCATCACCTTGTGGGCACTGGACCTGTAGAAATGGGGGTACCTGTGTGGCTCAATCCCAAGACAAGACAATCTGCCAGTGCCCTGAAGGTTACAGAGGCAGATGGTGTGAAATAAGCCAGGTGAAGGCTGCAAGACCTGTTGGACTCAGCTCTGGCTCTATTCTGGCAATTAGCATGTGCCTCCTTGTCTTCCTAGGTAGGAAAACCAGTACCTTTTGTCTTTCTTTCATACCTTGCTGCATTGAATCAAGTTTGCTTTACCTTTAGATGTTGTGATCAGTGTTCCACTGTTTCTGGAGATCACCAGAATCCCACCAGCTGGGAGTTTGTTTGAGGATGTTTAAGGGACAGACATCAGCACATAGTTACAGTTTACTTGCTTTGAGGCCAGTTCTAGCAGTTTCAGGACTTCTGTCTTTTAGAATCACTTTTCTTCAATCCTTCTTAAGTAAGAGCTTTCCATCTCTGTGTGCAAATCTTTGTGGAGCCACATCCATCTGAAAATCCCACCTGCCCTGAGCCCTCACATTTGTAATAGTAAGACCTTTACCATGAGTGTGGTGGAACACTGGAAAGGGAGATGGTTGAGGCCTCACCCCTAGAGATATTCAAAGTGAGGTTCGACAGGGCTCTGGGCAAGCTGATCTAGTTGAGGATGCCCCTGCTGACTGCAGAGGGGGTTGGACTGGATGACCTTTGGAGGACCCTTCCAACATAGACCATTCTATGAATCTATGACTTACAGCTAGTATTTGCTCTTCACATATTGGGAAGGAAGGGATCTTCCTCTAGATATTTCTGACCTGAACTGGCAAGCCTCATAAAGAGTGTGGGGCAGAAAGAGATGTCCACAGTGTGTCCAGTTTCAGGTAGACTTTGGTTGAGAAGTTAATAACACCATGGAATTGTGCACACACATCTCAGAATAGTAAAGACTCTGCGATTTCTTTACACTTGTAACCTTCATTAAAACAGTGTTTTACTTACTTTGGGTATCTTATTTACTCAGGATTGGTGAAAGGCCAGAGATTGGCCAAAATGCCTTCTATTTAAATGGATTCCTTTAGGTAAGTAAAATACCCTTTTAATGAAGTTTATGAAGTAATATCCATAGCTGATTCTTTACATTGCTGAATAGAAGTTGTTTGCTATATTAACAATCACTTGTTTCTTACCTGGGAATTTGGTTGTCAAATTAAGAGCTAATTGAATGTCTCAGAAGTCATATAAGCATTTGTTTATCATGCATGGTTCTTTATCACCTCATATAACAATGATGTGTCTTTGTTTCTTCCAGCACTCTTGGTCTCTTATACGGTGTGGAGTCAGTGGGGAAGCTCAGGGTTTCGGAAAGGAGGAATTTACCACATTCCTGAAGAACGTGAAAGCTGGGAGGATGTTAGAGAAAATGTCTTTAATTATAATGAAGAAGGAGGTGGAGAACATGACCAGGTATCGTGCAGCTTCAGTGTGGTCTTCGAAAATCCATCTTCTCACCTTCCTTTCCTAGACCTTTATTTAATGGATTGTCCTTATCCAGTTGGCTTTTCTGGTCTGGTTTGGTTTGGTTCATTTTAACTTGGAGTACTCTTGAGTAGGAGGCTTCTATTTCAACTCAGTCTATAACTTTCTTGATGCTGCTCATCTGTAGCCACCCATAAGGGGACTACTCTGGACACAACATTTTTGATTTAGCTGAAGAGAGGTCATGGATGTCCCCTCCTTGACCAGGCTGGATGAGGCTTTGAGCAACATGGTCTAGTGGAAGGTGTCACTGCCCAAGGCAGGGGGGTTAAAACCAGATGATCTTAGAGGTCACTTCCAACCCAAACCATTCTATGAATTGTTCTATGAATCTATGAAGGGTATCATCATGCAAATGGTCAGAATGACCAGAATGGTATGATCAGAACTTAGCTCTCTGAACTGTGCCCTCTCTTCAGCTTGTAGGGAACTCACAGAATCCAGCTTTGTGCTGCACTGAGTTTCAAAACTGGGTTGTTTTATTTTTAACCTGTTCCTTTTTGTGTTGTTTCTCTCTGATGTTTACACTGGTCTGTCTTGTTGTGTTTTTCTTTTGCCCTCCCCCCAGAGTGCTTACAACATAGATGAACTGAAGAAACCTCTCCATACCATTCCCCACTTCTCCTCAAGTGCAGCTGCTCCACACTCCAGGACACCCACTGGCTCAAAAAGAGACTCATTTCCAAAACATGCATATCAAAACCGACCAACATCAGCTGATGCCAGCACCCCAAACTTAAAGGAATATGTGTCTCAAATCATCTGGGATGCAGATAACAATCTACACAGTCTTCCAGCTGATACTATTAATTTTTACTGCTTAGAAGGGCAATGCTCTCTGGCAGGGAGCCTTAGTTCCTTAGACTCCATTAGTGGTGATGAAGATCTAAATTACGATTGCCTTCAAGAGTGGGGGCCAAAGTTTGACAAGCTTAAAGAACTCTACAAGGTCTCAAATGAACATTTGGAGCCAGACTAAAGGAACTTGGCACATTGCCATGACACATGGACACTACTTTTAAGAATGCCCTTTTGTTTGTTTTTTTTAATATATCTAAGGTACATCAAGTAACTTACTTGATGCAAGCTCTTAGTTCCAGTAGTGTGACATTCTCACTGTTCCCAGGAGTGATAACCTGAATCATCTTTTTGCATTCACTGTACAAACACTCATTTCATGGTAGAAGTTCAAGAGGCTTTTAAAGCATGGATCTTCTGGGAAACTTTGGGATGTAGGACCTGTATAGAGTAGCTTTATCATATGCCTTTTTATTTCTGTAGAGCACAGTGACTTACTAGAATTATCCTGGATGCAAGAAGTTAAATTGTTTTCTCCCTAGTAGGAATATGAATCCCACCAGGCAGGTGGGATTGTAGACTGTGAAATAATTACTGCAAATGTTAAGTATAAACCACTCTGAATTTCTAGTTTTCTTGTCAGCTTTTGTCTTCACATCACACACACCATCTCACTCACTATTACGGGCTGCCAGGTAAGGCTTTCTCTGTTTGACTCTAATGACCTGTAAAGAAAGGAAAAGACTAGAAACATCCTAGCTGTGAATAGCACTTTGCTGCTGTGACAAAATCCTTATTGCTGTCTACAACTACCTGAGGGGTGGTTGTAGCCAGGNTGTAAGACCTGGGGAAAGCTTCTTTTCAGTAAGCTTTAATTCCTAGCTTTGCTTTTCACGTGGAACCCTTTTTCACTGGCACAGGCTGCCCAGGGAGGTTGTGGAGTCTTCTTCCCTGGAGACTTCTAAAACCTGCCTGGATGCGTTCCTGTGTGAACTACCCTGGGTGATCCTGCCTTGGCAGGGAGGTTAGACTCAATGATATCTGGAGATCCCTTCCAACCTTTAAGGTTCTGTGATTTTGTGATTCAAAGTCTGCAGCTGGAAACAGAAGAGTTGACGGCAGCTACAGAAAGAAGTTAGAAGGGCATCCAGGCCAAAGCTGGAGCTGAATCAGGACAAGTCTAAGAAGAGCAATGAGGCTAGTGAGGGGTTTGGAGGTGGTCATACAGGGAGCTGCTGAAAGAACTGGGGCTGTTTAGAAGAGAAGGCTGAGGGAAGACCTCATTGCTCTCTAGAACTCCCTAAAAGGAAGTTGCAGTGAGGCTGGCATTGGTCTTTCTCCCAAGTAACCAGCAATAGGAGAGGAAATGGATTTAGGTTGTGCCAGGAGAGCTTTAGATCGAGCATTAGGAGAAACTTCTTTACTGAGAGAGTGGTGAGGTGTTGGAACAGGCTGCCCAGGGAGGTGGTGCAGTCACCATCCATGGAAGTCTTGAAAAAAATGTAGATGTGGTGCTTCAGTACGTGGTTTAGTGATCATGGTAGCTGGGTTACAGTTGAACTTGATGATCCTACAAGTCTTTTCCAGCCTTAGTGGTTCTGTGATTCCATGGCTGCAAAAATTGGGATCCTCAAAGCAGAAGGCATGGAAAATCATAGTATCATAGTATCATCAGGGTTGGAAGAGATCATCAAGTCCAAGCTGTTACCACAGAGCTCAAGGCTAGACCATGGCACCAAGTGCCACGTCCAATCCTGCCTTGAACAGCTCCAGGGACGGCGACTCCACCACCTCCCTGGGCAGCCCATTCCAGTAGCCAATGACTCTCTCACTGAAGAACTTTCTCCTCACCTCGAGCCTAAACTTCCCCTGGCGCAGCCTGAGGCTGTGTCCTCTCTCTGTCCCTTTGCCTCCTCCTGCTTGCACTCCTCCCCACAAAAGACTGTGGTTTGAGCACAGAAAGGGAGTCAGGAGCTTCTGAAATCTAACACTGACTTCAACATTTACTTCTGTGACCTTGGGCAGATCACCTTTTTCTTCCCCTTTCTCTTCTGTGAAAGGGTAGCCCCAAGTGGCCAATGTGAGGATGTTAAGAGTGCTCGAAAGCTCTGAAGTGCTAAGTTGGTTTGTTTTTAATGTGTTTTCTACTCAGTGTTTCTTAATTACCAGTGCAACATCATACTCAACATTTCTTTTTTTTATTAATCATAATCTTGACACTTCATTTGATTTAGAAATACTGCTTTAAAATCAGATCTTCCTTCACTGGTCATCATTTTACTTAGCATAAAAAAAAACCCTGCAAAATAGTTTTGTAACCTAAATTAATATTTGGATACTATTAGGACAAATATAATTTACACTGAAAAATGATTGAACAAAACCACCCTGCAAACCACATAAACGTTCTGCATTCAGCCCATAAAATGATCATGATGCAGCAAAAGTTACTGTGAGAGTCAACCAGCAATATTTATCAGAAAGATTTGGAGTAAAGAGTCAGTCTGAGTGTTACAAAGGGGGAATTAATTAATGTGAGATTATATTTTTTTCCCCTAAATTAATATAGTTTATTAATTTTGATATTCAGAACTCTCCCCACCCCTTGACCACTAATCTTAATAGAATTTAGGTTCTTACATGGTCATGGAAATGTTCTATAGATAATATCTAGATCTAGTAATAACAGGCAAAATACACAAACATTAATTGAACTGGAAGAGAAGATTCGCGCGGTCAAATGCCACTTGCAGTCAAGGTACCACTTGCCTGCTAGATAAACTCAAGGAGCTCTTTCTGCTTATGGCAGAAGGCAATGGAGAATTACTAAGAGGCATTTAAGCATTTACACACAAATTATTATTACTTGACTCCTGGGGGCTAGCCACAGGCCCAGACAGTGCCCAAATGCTTTCAGGGAACTCTGTCTTGTTGGCTGTTGAGATGTGATTCTTCCCAGGCTTCTGGGGAAAGGAGGCAGACAATCTCTGACCTTGTCTCCTGGCTGCTCTGGACAATCCATGTAGGACTTCCAGCCTTAGAGGAGACTTTCAGGTGTCTCGTGATGTGCAGTCTCAGCACGACATCACGCTGGCCACGCAGGCCAATCACATGGTGGCATCATAGGCTCACAGGATGTTAGGGGTTGGAAGGGACCCAAGGAGATCACCGAGTCCAACCCCCCCTGCCAGAGCAGGACAATACTCTCTAACACAGATCACAGAGGGACACATCCAGACAGGCCTTGAAAGGCTCCAGAGAAGGAGACTCCACAACCTCTCTGGGGAGCCTGTGCCAGTGCTCTGTGGCCCTTACAGTCAAGATGTTCCCTCTTGTGTTGAGGTGGAACCTCTTCTGCTGCAACTTACACCCATTGCTCCTTGTCCTATCAAGGAGCACCCAGAGCCTGTTCCTGGTAAACTCGTGACAGTGGAGTTTCCAGGCAAACAATAAGGCAGCAGGCAGCAGCAGGGCACACCAGTGCACTGCAGAAAGCACACTGTGTTTACCTGCATATCTCTTTTTATCAATGTGGAACGAGATTAATTGATCTTTAGACACAGAATAGCCAATCAGAATGGAAGTTAGCCAAACCTTATCATAATAGGCAAAGCCATAGGCTTACTTTACCCAAATTTGGGAAAAGCACAGGCCTTGCACAAGGCAGGCACAAGCTAAACATGTGTACCTTGTTTACCACAGGACCAAGACAAGTCTGAGCAGGCCAGAGTCCTTAGACTTAGTGGCTCCAGGTTCTTTTGCCTTTTCCTGCAGTTGCTTCTCTCACAGAGCAGAAAAACATGCCTGGGCAAGCCAGGACATGTATTAAGCCTATGTTGGGCCTATGAGGCCTGCCACGACACTAAGCCATCCCTTCATGTCAAAGTCTCACTTGGCTGGGCATTGATTGTTCCTACAAAGTCACCAAAAAATAGACACCATTTCTGTATTAACATCTAGCCACGCCTTGCTTAAGGTCAATTGTCCCTCCTTCCTAAAGAAGTGTGGTGTGGTAAGCAACTACAACATCTCTTACATCTGGGGATGTTACAGATGTTGCTGCTGCAGATGAGAACAGTTGAGCCCCCAGAACTTCAGTGACACAACTGTTCTGAGTCTTGGACTCTTAGAATGCTGTCATGAAAGGTATGTGATTTTTATTGCTCTTGTCTCTTCTGAGGCCAAGTCAGAAGAGTCAAGTCAAGCTTAGGTCAAGTAAAGCTTAGCTTAATTATTGATAACCTGTCCCTTTCAAAAGAGACTCGTTTGAGCAATGTGCTACAAATAATGCCAACAAGCTAACTGTGACCTCCCAGAGGATTATCTTGTAATTCATATTCTGAAACTGAACAAGTTACCTGTGGATGAATTGAACAGCAACTCAGGAAAGCTGAAGCAGTAGGGTTTTTTTCCCATAAAATAGCTGAAGACACAAAGTGATAGAACGAGGGGTGATGGCTTCAAATTAGAGAAGAGTAGATTTAGATTGGATGTTAGGAACAAGTTCTGCACCATGAGGGTGCTGGAACACTGCAACTGGTTGTCCAGGGAGGTGGCTGAGACACCATCCCTGGAGATATTCAAAATGAGGCTCGACAGGGCTCCCAGCAACCCGATCTAGTTGAAGATGCCCCTGCTGACTGCAGGGAGGGTTGGGCTAGATGATCTTTGGAGGTCCCTTCCAACCTAAACCATTCTATGTGTGACAGAAGATAAGTTGCATTGTAGTAGGCTGAAGATGAGCCAGCAGTGTGCCCAGGTGGCCAAGAGGGCCAATGGCATCCTGGCCTGTATCAGGAACAGTGTGGCCAGTAGGAGGAGGGAGGTTATTCTGCCCCTGTACTCAACACTGGTCAGGCCACACCTTGAGTACTGTGTCCAGTTCTGGGCTCCTCAACTCAAGAGAGATGTTGAGGTGCTGGAACGTGTCCAGAGAAGGGCAACAAAGCTGGTGAGGGGCCTGGAACACAAACCCTATGAGGAGAGGCTGAGGGAGCTGGGGTTGTTCAGCCTGGAGAAGAGGAGGCTCAGGGCAGACCTCATTGCTGTCTACAACTACCTGAAGGGTGGTTGTAGCCAGGTGGGGGTTGGTCTCTTCTCCCAGGCAACCAGCAACAGGACAAGGGGACACAGCCTCAAGTTGTGCCAGGGGAAGTATAGGCTGGATGTTAGGAGGAAGTTCTTCACAGAGAGAGTGATTTGCCCTTGGAATGGGCTGCCCAGGGAGGTGGTGGAGTCACCATCCCTGGGGGTGTTCAGGAAAAGACTGGATGAGGCACTTAGTGCCATGGTTTAGTTGACTGGATAGGGCTGGGTGATAGGTTGGACTGGATGATCTTGGAGGTCTCTTCCAACCTGATTGATTCTATTCTATTCTAGTCAGGACATGTAATGGACTACTCACGGGAAACAAGAAAGAGGACAGTTCTGTCTCCCTAGATTGCTTAAAGTGCAGAATGTTTATTGGGTCACTGTCACTATCCATCTGCATAGTTAGATGGACTGAGACTGGGAAAGGGCCACAGCAGGCACTAGTCTGCTGGAGCATCCCCAGCTTTGCTTGCTGCAGGAGCGGAGGCTGTTGCCTGTAGGACAGCAAACCCAGCCTAATTGCTTACAGCAGTGACTGGGGCAAAAGAGATTTGCATTGGATCTGTAGTGTGCATCTACACTGAAAACTTGCTGTGCAGCCTCTGTGAACCCTTCTTGGTAAAATATTTGAGAAATTCAGTCAAATGACTAAAATAGTTAAAAGCTTCTGCTAGTCATCCTCCTCTCCCAGGCATTGGCACCTTAGCCACAAGGATGTCTGCAAAGCTTTCTGATGTGGTGCTTAGAGATACAGTTTAAGGTATCTTGTAGAGTAGGGTTACAGGTTGGACTTGATGATCCTGAGGGTCTCTTCCAACCTGGAAGTTTCTGCCACTCTGTGATCTCCTGGCTAGTTGCAGCTTAAGAGCAGCATGAACAGCTATGGACTATGTAAATGTGGACATCTTAGTAACAGCGTAAGTAGCTGCTTCTGCCATTTGATTTGAATCTTTCTTCATAGATCGAGGTCATAAGTTCTTTGCTTTTTCATGAGGCATTAAGGTGTGTGTGTGTGTGTGTGTGCGTGTGTGTGTCTGCGGGCAGCAGGAGAGGTAAGGTTTAGCCGTTTTACGCCTAGGCTGAACTGCAGGAGCCTGCTCCGACTACTGCAGAGGCCAAGTTCTGAGCACTCCCTCTTTGCTCTGTTCTCCAGCTAGCTGCAAGTCACTACAAATAAAATAATATTTACCGTTATTAAGCAACAGCAGGGGAAGGGAAGCGGGCAGACGTAAGGCAAGGCAAGGGAAGGTTTATGAGCCTGCAGGATGCTGCTGTGAGGATGAGTGGCAGAAGCCACTTCTTCAGCTGGGGCTGGGTCTCAGTGCTGAACACCAGTGTGCGGAGAGCGCCACTGTGGGGTCACAGGTACGGAAGGCAGCGGTGGTGCCGAGGGGACCAGTCTTCGTGCCACTAAGCTCGCTCCCTGCTCGGCCGTGCGGTGCCGCAGACCCGCCCCGGCACGGCCCGATCGTGCGGCGCTCCTCCCTCTGCTGCCGCTACGGGGGCGGCACCGCGGCCATTTTGCTGCCGCTGCCACCACCGCGCTGGAGGGTGCGACTGGCGCGGACGCCTTCGGGGCAGGCAGCAGCGATGAGCGCGGAAGCGGCAGACCGAGAAGCCGCCACTTCCAGCCGGCCTTGCACGCCGCCGCAGACCTCCTGGTTCGAGTTCCTGTTGGAGGAGGCGCTGCTCGAGAAGCACCTGCAGAAGCCCTCTCCCGGTGCGTGCGGCGCGGCCTTGCCTTGTTGGCCGCTACCTCCCCTCGGCTTTGGGCGCAGCCTGGCGTCGCTACCGGGCCCCGGGGGAGAAATGCTCGCTCGTTTCTCTGCGAGGTCTTTTCCTTGCTGCCGCGGCCTGCAGCTCGGCCGCTGCCTCTGCTTTCCCGGGGCCTGCTGCTGGCGCTGCCGGCCGCGCACCGGCGCCGCGTCCCCTGTGCCGCATCCGTCCCTCGCTCCTTCCTTCGCTTCTGGCTTTCCTCCTCGGATAGGCGCCGCAGGATTTTGCTGCCCTGGCGCTGGTAACGCGGTGACCGAGAAAGCTGCCTCAGCGCTGGTAGCGCGGTGAGCAGCGGGCCCCCGCCCGGAAGGCAGGCTGGGCCGAGGAGGGGCCTTAAGGCGTGGCGATGCAGGGCGGTCTGCAGCCCTGGCCCTGTACGCTTCGGAACTGGCGGCTCGGTGGTGGCGAAGTCAGGGTGCACAGGGTGTGACAGGGCGGCAAGCCCTGTGAGTGGTTGGTTAACGCAAACAATGTATTTTACTCGTGTTGCGTTAGCTTTCCTGTTTAATCTCAGTCTTTAATCTTCTGTGATCGGGGCGTGAGTGTTGTTTGTGGAAGTGCAAGAAGCTGTTTACTTTTACAACGTGAAGCGGCCTTGGTTAAAATATCGTTACAACTTGCAGCTGGTTTGTCCCCCGTAAAATCTTGCTAGAGGCAGGAGCTAGAGTTCGAAAGGTTCAGTGCTGAAATTGTTCAGCTTCAGAGCTGAAATGAATAACAACCTAGTGTGATGGGTTATGAGGACAATGCCGTGTTCTAAAGTGGCTAATCTGGGAATCGTCTTCCTCAGGACCTGAATTCTGCAATCAGGTGGAGGAAAGAGGAAAACCTGTGGCAGTATTGCCTCTACATAAAAGTAACTTTAAATGTAGTCATGCTGGGGAGGGACTTTTTAGGATATCAGGTAATGACAGGACTAGGGCAAATGGAGCAAAGCTGGAGGTGGGGAGATTCAGACTGGACGTGAGGAGGAAGTCGTTCAGCATGAGAGTGGTGAGAGCCTAGAATGGGTTGCCCAGGGAGATGGTTTAAGGCCAGGCTGGACGAGGCTATGGGCAGCCTGCTCTAGGGTAGGGTGTCACTGCCCATGGCAGGGGGGTTGGAACTGGATGATGCTTGTGATCCCTTCCAACCCTGACTGATGCTATGCCTTTGTCCTTAGATCTTACACTGCTATTTTGCAGTGTTTAATACTGGCTTTATCTTTGACAAAGCTCAGTGAGCATAGTAGTTACAGCTTCAGTGTTTCAAACTGAAAGTATTCAAAAGGTATTCAGTGTGTGGAAGAGATTCATGAGCGCACTCTTGTTTGAAAAGAAATCAAGTCTAAAAGCATCTTCTCAGTGTCTTCAGAAGTACCAGTAATTGCCTGTAAATATATGTTAAAATGCAGAGGGAAATTACAAGCAGGTGCATATTGCTTCCTCCCTGGAGGTGTTTAAGGCCAGGCTGGATGAGGCTTTGAGCAGCCTGCTCTAGTGGGAGGTGTCCCTGCCTATGGCGGGGGGTTGGATCTGGATGATCCTTGAGGTCCCTTCCAACCTAAACCATTCTGTGATTCTATGATTCTATGATTTTTACAATGACTAACTAGTGATTTCAGTTGGCAGCGTTTATTTGGTGTTTATGATGGTACTGAAGCATAATTAGTGCTAAATAGCAAAAATAAAACTATGGGCAGGTGGTTACTGTGGGCAAGTAGACTTGAGAGTTAAGTAGAGATACATTAATGGTCTGATTTGAGTGAGTATAAGCAAGGTGCTATTAAGGGCTAGGCTCTGCCAAGTGACAGTGTCAGCTGTATAAATGACAAGGGAGTAAGACCCCTGTTCATAGGTGCTTACAAAGTATTTGAAGCTGTGCTTTCTTGCAGATCCCCCACCAGTACAGCTGATTGTCCAGTTCTTGGAACAGGCTTCAAAACCATCAGTGAATGAACAGAACCAAGTCCAGCCACCACCTGATAACAAAAGAAACCGTATTTTAAAACTTCTTGCTCTTAAAGTTGCTGCTCATCTGAGGTGGGATTTGGATGTATTAGAGAAAAGGTCTGTACCTCTTCATGCTGAAATTACTGAACTTAAGTGCCGTGAGATTTTTATTTTAACCAATGAAAATCTGTCTTGCTCCCGTTTCTGATGGTAGATTCACAGATTGCATCATGTTGGAAGGGACCCTCAAAGGTCATCTTGGGTGTAACTACTGAAATAAGTCTGATTTAGCCTGTGAGTTAGAAAAGAGGTTTGATAAAGGCAATGTTTCTGAGCAAATCAGTATGTGATGGTTTGATGAGGACCAACCTGAAGTCATTTCAACTAATTCATTAACCTCATTAATGTTCTTTACAGCAAGGGTGGTGAGACACTGGCACAGCTTGCCCAGAGAGGCTTTGGCTGCTCCCTCCCTGGAGGTGTTCCAGGCCAGGTTGGATGAGGCCTTGAGCAACCTGTTCTAGTGGGAGATGTCCCTGCTTATGGTAGGGGGGTTGGAACTAGATGATCTTCGAGGTCCCTTCCAACTTAAACCATTCTATGATTCTATATTTATAAATATGTAAATTGCAAGGATCAGGTGGACAGGGTCAGGCTCTGCTCAGTGATGTCCAACGATAGGACAGGGGCACTGGGTGCAAGCTGGAGCACAGGAGGTTCCAAGGAAACAGAAGGAAAAACTTTTTCATTGTGAGGATGACAAAGCCCTGGAGCAGGCTG
>WAAF01012286.1:6547-26396 GCA_013400475.1 Tricholaema leucomelas
TTTAATGTTTAGGATTAGGAATAACTGAAGTGAGACCTTGTTGTTGTGGTGCAATCTGCTCCAGTTGGTCATTTGCAGAGCAAGCCCCAGTGCAAGGCTTGAGCTGTGCTTCAGTGCAATGACAGGCTGCACACTTCACCAGTATCTCTGGGCTGTCCTCTTCAATTTAAAACAACTTATAAAATGAGGCTTTATGACAAGATCTTTGGGCCCATTAAAACACTCTGTTTCAGCACTTTCAGCACACTCTCAATGAGTTTAGTGCACAGATCTGATTGCACAGCTGGACTTCAAGAGTTTCATTTTTTTTCCCATCAGGAGAAAAGAACATGTTTTAGTATGTAATTGCCTGAGTTTTCATTCAGCAAATATTATTGTGGCTCTTCTACTGGCTGATTAATTTGCTAGAAGAGGCTCTTAGCTTTTGAAAAAAACCAACACAACCCTTCAAGGATTTCCTCTTAAGCACTCAGTTGTCTCATTTGGAACAAACTTATATTTAGCAGCAATGGAAGTATCATGGAAAATAAAAGAAATCCATAGTTAACACTTTGAATATTTTCTCTAGATAGCAGTTTGTTTTGCAGATCTGTGATCCAATTCCTGTATGGTCCTTTGAGCTATCTGTTTCCTAAGAATATCCCTTCCAAAGACGGGGCTCTGGCCAAAGCAGTGCCCTTATGTGCTCAGGGCACTTCAGACGCTCGTTTTCTGGCCATGAGAGGTTTCAGTCATAGTCAAACCAGAGTAGCTGGGATGCATGACTGCAACGTTTCTAGTAGGTCTTCTGGAAAGTACCAGAAGGATCTCTCATCAAAGCTGGTTTGAAACGGAGGTTCAGGTTTCATCTTACTTTCAACTCTTTTTCTAGAAGCTCTTTTTACAAGTCTTGCCTAAAGGCCAGCTAACACAAAATAGCCTACAAACCCCTCACATTTCAGTCAAAGAACTTTGCACAAGATGAGACGTTAGTTTGTCACAGCTGCAAAGATCACTCAGGCCATCTTGTTTATAAACCTATCTGCACATGCAAATATTCTCCCTAACAACTCAGGTATGGGCAAGTCAGACAGTGACATTCTGTACTTGGCACACCAAACAGCAAGCTTAGCTTTCAGGAAGAGGTTAAGACTTGGTAAGATTTTCTGCTATTGCTTTGTGTCTGAAACGCTTCAAGAGGACACAGCCTCCCCAGTTGCTCAGCTTCCCCATGCCCACCTGAAGGACTTACTTGTTGCAAAGCTCCATCTCTGTTACAATGATCTCTTGCACGTGCCAGAAGACATCAGCTTTTGCAGATGACTTCTTCCCATCCTTTGGGCAGTGACCAACACAAATGGCTGCAATATCACCAACGTTTTTTGAAGAAAACTGAAATGTGTCTGTTGCTCCCCTACAGGAAACAGGGAGGAGTTTCAGTTAGTGTCTCGAGGGCTGGCAATGACTCCTCTGACTCGTCTCATATGGACATTAAGTAATTTGCACATGGCTAGGGGAGATAGAATATAAGCCTCCATTTAAAGTCATTTGATTCAACCTACAAGTATTCAATACAAAGTATAATTTCCATGCTTGAATTTAGTATTTTCTCTAATGGGGGGTGACACTTTAAATTGTTGCCACTAGGACTTTTGAAGACAAACTTGAGCAGTTCCACATACAAAATCAATTTACCTCGTTTCAGATAAAGCCTAAGAATGACTAATTTCCCCTCCAGCACTTATTCATTCATCCCTAACAGATACTGTATCTGTTACACATCTACCCACCATAACTGTTTTAAATTTGCTAGTTCAGACACCCTTCCTGAAGCTCAGCTTGAAAACAGTTTAGAAAAACAGTAGGTCTCTGTCAAACCCTTAGCTGGATTCCTGCCATGCCTCTTGTGTATCTGCTAGGCTTATCTTCTTGGGCTGGTCTTTATTCCAACCTTCCTGCAAGAATGTACTGCTTTAGAGAGTGACATCTTTAACTTCGCTGTAGACACTACCAGGTCAGGAGAAATCTCCTCCCAGTCTTTGGTGTTTCACATAAGATCTCAGTCATTCATACTAGAGTCCACATTAGATACAATTTAACCTTCCCTTACAGAGCCACAACAAAAGCCTTTCCTCCCTAGAAAGCAACAGAACAGCAGTGGTGTCCATCACTTTGAAGAGATTTCTCTCTCCTAAGGGCATATTGTGTCCTTCAGCAAAGTATAAAGTCCATCATACTTCTGGAGCGCTTTGATCCAACGTGGGATAAGGAATCTGCCCCACGTTACACAGATGTGTCTCCAGCTCATCTGCACACAAAGATTTTCTCACACAACAGTGATCTTTCAGCCTCACCCCACAGATTTGTCTGGAAATTCAAATTTGAGCAGTTCTGACAACATTAAGCTTCCAACTATTTTTATATTCTCTCTGATTCCCAGTGCCAGTGAGATGCCATAAAAGGAACTAAAACCACCTCCAGCTTCCTTCTGCTAGTCCCAGCTCAAAAAATACACAGCCTGCCCAAGGGCTCGCCAGAAGCCCAGTTATGTCTACTAATACAAAAGGACACACACATGGACACACGTCGTGCACTTTTCCTTTTACCAAGTACCTTTTTTCCTCAGCATTTCTCAGCCTGCTCTGTGTTTGTTTGACAAAAATCAAATTTACACCTTGCTTGGGCTCCAGATGAGAAGCCGTTAGGCTTTTTGGAAGAGGAATGAGAAACAGCACGGCACAAACACAACTCTGTAAACCATCCTGGAGGAGGGCTGGTGTTTCTGGAAGACAAAGCTGACAGGGACTTCCTGTAGCCCACCACCCTGTCCCAGTACCTTTCGAATCTCCTTTTCTTGGAGGAGTTTTCCATAAGGAATTCTTTTGAGCGGCCCAACTTTCCTTCTAAGATTATCCAGATGTTTTCCTTTGTTTCTGCATCTTCTCTGTTGCTTGTTACTGTGACAATCTCGTAGGCTTTAAAGTGTAATTAACACACTTGTTAACCAGAAAAGAAAGAGCAAACGGCCAGAAAGATCTCTTCATTTTGCTGTCACTTTGCTTAAAAACGCTCTTGGTAATATTTATCACAGCACACAAGAAGGCATTTGCAAGAATGGAACCACAATGAAATCTGTGGGACTTTTGACTTCCTTGTGCTTTGAATTTCATACAGGGGGACGCAATACATGAAAATATGAGTACTGTTCAATCAGCCAGTGAGAGTAGATGGATCCGCTCTTGAACAAGCTGTGTCCAGCTGCTTGCTGTGCTAAGTACTCCCTTTATAATGCAGCATGAATACCGAAGTTTCTATGCCACCATTCCTAACATGGACAGTGAGAGAATCCCTGTGCATAACAGGATGTGCTCAGATGCTGTGGTGGCACATAAGTACCCAAAAGTAGCAATTTTGAGGCAGACTGAAATCCCTCTGAAGTAATGTGATTATTGACTCCCCAGGACTCTTCTGAAAAAGAGCACTATGGTGCTGTATTTTTTGAGATGCACTTTGCATATCATCAGTGCAGTTAAATAACTCTTGCTCACTTCCTCACCACATTAACCACCACTGTAGTTACCTTAGGCTCAGTGGAATTACCAGGAGCAGACCTGGGGCTACGGAGTGTTAAGCTCAGCTATCACATTCAGCTGGATACTTGAACTAGTAGCTCAGAGCAGTTAAAAGGAAGCTGGAACAATGTTACTCAGAAAGCTTTAAGGAGTGAATTTATTTTCCACCTCAAAGACTTGAGCACATTATTTCTAATGAGACCTTGTGGCTTACTGCTGAATCGAACTACTGCGGATGGGCCCTTCTTAAGTTTCAACCCAGAATGAGATCTTCTTCCTCATAAATCCTGATTTGCTTCTTTCTTATCACAGCATTGCACTTTTGAACTAAAGAGCACCTTAAATAAACCAATCCTTAAAGCCTGCAAATACAAAGTCCTGTTGCACAGGAACCCTTGGTGGAGCAGCTTGTGGGAAACATGGTCCTACAGCCTCTCAGATCCTTCATCAAGCGTCACAAGTCAGCTCTAAACTTACAAGTCCGTTCCTTCAGTTCCAGGATGTCATTATTGGCACAAGCCAGTTCCCTTATGAGCTGCCCATCATCTTCACTTTTAGCCAGCCACCGATCACACTGGAAGCGAAAGGTCTTGTCCATGGCAGAATCCGTTACATCAATATACTCCAAGTGCCATCCTGGAGCGATACCTTGTAAAACAATGAAATAAAAAAGGTTCTGGTATTTTCATACAGCTTGGGTGGGATACCTTTCCCTGGTAGCACCTAATTGGTGCTAGAAATTACTGGTATTTTGCTTCAGATAATGCCACCAGTGAGCACAATGTTGTTCTGACACCAAAAGCAATGCCAGCTTGTTCAAGACCGTAATTTCACCCCCCTTCTAGAGTCAGCCCATGCTTTTGAGGAAGGCTGTGGTTTTTGATCAGATGTAAGGATGTTGAACTTGGTTCTGGACTGGCTAGTTTTCAAGTTGTCTGGGCAAGGGACCATCGATTGTCTTTGGCCACCACTTTCCAAGAAATGACACTTCAGCAAAACCAGTAGCAGCAGGAGTGGCAGGCAGGGCCAGGGCTGGTGTGCCCCCTGTCAGTATACCAACACAGGAACTGTCCCAGGACACACTGTAGTGGCGTGGGGACAACCAATCCTCAAAAAGGCCCAGGGAATCAGGGTCCTGTAGAACTGTTAACCAAAGACAAAAGCCACAAATCTTGTGGAAATCAAAAGGTTTGGGGACAAAAGTTAACAGAGCAGTTTTCTTCACAGAAACTGCTGCTGCTGCTTCCCTCTGTTTTAAGGAAAACACAAAGCCAAGACAAAGATGTAAGTTCATATTCCACCTAACCCCCACCCCTACAACACCTGTGTCTGGAGCTATTAAATAAAGGTGTGCCAGTGTGTGCATGGTTTGTAGTGGTTCCTTCAAGCGTTGGGAATGCTAGCTGGCCACAAGATGTAGGGTTTTCTCTTTGGACTATAATAGTCCCAAAATCTTCATATTCAGATTTGTAGGTCAGAAGGCAAATTGTGTCTGGCTCCCTTTACCCTGCCAGGTAACTCTGCAGTAAATTACCCATGCTATCCTGACTTTGCCAACCAACCAAGATGAATCCACTGATGCTCTCAGTGTCTGTGAATGTAGAAGAGACTAAAATGATGGATGTTTCAGACCACCAAATCACTGAACCTCGGAACCCTCTGAGGAGTCATAGCTCTCTTTTTGCTTTCTACTTTTTTTTTTTTTTTCCCTCCCAGTGGAAAAGCAACTTGGAAATTCAATAAAAGGGCATTTGGGAACATTTTCCTGATTTCTTTGTTGAAAAGAAAGAAGACCTTTTAGAGCTTGAAGGGGGATGAGATGTTCTGACAGTTCTACTTACAAGTCTTGTTATTAGTCAGACAAAGAAAGGTTATGTTCATGGTGAGAGATCTCTTCTGACTTATTATTTACATCCTGCTGGAGCGGGTCCAGAGGAGAGCCACGAAGATGATCAGAGGGCTGGAGCACCTCTGCTATGAGGACAGGCTGAGAGAGTTGGGGCTCTTCAGCCTGGAGAGGAGAAGGCGTCGAGGAGACCTTATAGTGGCCTTCCAGTATTTGAAGGGAGCCTACAGGAAAGCTGGGGAGGGACTATTTACACGGTCTAGTAATGTTAGGACGAGGGGGAATGGGTTTAAGCTGGAAGAGGGGAAATTTAGACTGGATGTTAGGAAGAAGTTCTTTACAGTGAGGGTGGTAAGGCACTGGAATGGGTTGCCCAGGGAGGTTGTGGATGCTTCCTCCCTGGAGGTGTTTAAGGTCAGGCTGGATGAGGCCTTGGGCGAGCTGCTCTAGTGGGAGGTGTCCCTGCCTGTGGCAGGGGGTTGGAGCTGGATGATCCTTGAGGTCCCTTCCAACCTAAACCATTCTATGATTCTATGATTCTATGATCCCAGAGACATTAAAGAGATCTTGCTCTTCCAAGAACTCACTGCTGTGTGTCTACTTCCTTAGTTTGCAAACATTAACCATTTTTAGCCCTAAAAGGAAAGTGATGGATCTTTTTAAAATTATGTCAACGAGTCACCTTGTTTCTGTGGACTGTGATCCCTCTGCATGATGTGTTGGTAGCTCTCTATCAGCCTCACAGTCATTCCTGGTTTGTGCTTCGCCTTCTTGAGCCTTCCTCATGCTAGGAACTTATCTGCTACAAAGCACAGGCCTCAACCAAAGACACAAGCTGTACCTTAAATTTCAAGGCATGGAACTGCAGAATCACTGAGGCTGGAAGAGACTTCTGGAGACTGTCTAGGCCATGCTGCTGCTGAGCAAGCTGAGCTAAAGGAGGTTACGCACGGTCATGCCCAGTCAGGTTTTGAATATCCCCAAGGATGGAGATTTGTCTCCACATTGTCTCCAGGATACCTGTGTTGGTGCTTAACTATCTACACATATATTTAAAAAAAAAAGCTTTTTTTTGGTTATGTTTAAATTAAATTTCCTGTGTTTCAGTTGTGCCCATTGTCTGTCATCTGCCTCTGTTTTCTTACTCCTCCCATCAGATACTTGTACACATGGATGCAAGCTTGCTGAGCTTTGTTTCTTCCAAGTTGAACAGCCCCAGCCCTCTCAGCTGCTTACTGTGTAACAGACATCCCAGTTCCTCAATCATCCTTGCGGTGCCTCTTTAGACTCTATCCTTGCCTCTCTTGAATCAGGAGGACAGTGTCAAGCGCCAGTGACAAGACCTGTGACAAAACCTGTGCAAACACCACAGGTGTGACACTCAGGCAGGGGAGTGGAATGCGCCAAGCAGACATACAGGAGTTCCTTCAGGCTCCAGCAGTAGGACAAAGGCACCAAGTGAGTTTTGGGGGTGGGCTGGTGTGCTAGTTTGAGCCTAGCTAGCATGTTTTGGTGAGAAGAACTAGATGATAGGCTGTAAAATGAAAACAATGGTGAGGTCTACTTCCCTCACAGTCTTGCTGAGATGTGTAAAGAAGAAAGGCAAAACAAAGATTAGGGCACTTGCTTCTTCTCTTCGCTGGGNCAAGTGTGGCGGGGCAGGGAACACCCAAACCATCACAGCTGGCATGCAGTACCCTTCAGATTCTTACTGGTTTACTACCTCCTGGTCAGACCTCTTCAAGTTCCCTAAGGTTGCCACCATGCCCTAGCTGGAGCAATTTGCTCTTTGAGTCTCTTTGGAATTTTATTCTACGCATGTTGACAGTGTCAGTTCTTAATCTTTTAGTCCCATTTAAGTTCAATGAACATCTCTGCAGCACATTCAGGAGGCTGCTGTCCTTCCATCAAAACTTTAGTAGAAACAGTAGAGAATAAAAGAGAGAAAACATCCCATACTTCTCCAGCAAGAGGGACCAATGACTGCAGTTTGGGATAGAATAAATAGGTGGTCTTAGTCCTACTGCCAGCAATGAACAATGTAATTAAGATAGGATTAGTGCTATGCAGCTACATCAGAAAAAGAATGACATGCACATACCACCCTCCTCATTCTTCATCTTGGTCCCAACAACGGCTCAACAGGAGATATGAAACCAAAACTGACTTCCTAGCACATGGAGTTGAGGGGAAAGCAAGCACAAAGTGCAGCTTTTCCTGGTGTTACTCACAAAAGATGTATTTATTGACTCTGGGCTATTTAAAGAGCAAGCTCTGGTCTCTGTCAGGGGATTGACACAGAGACACGAATCTCAGCAGGGTGTCCCTTGCAGCACAAGGGTACCCCAAATCAAGGAATTGGCTGGTCACTGGTAGAAAAATGGTGCTATTGCCTCAAAGCATGCTCCTCTCTGCTTTGAAGAAAAAAATATTTCTCTTCCCTCTAACCAAAGCTATTCTTTATTTTTTCCTGTTTTTCTTCCTGATAGTTAACTTAGATTAAGAGACCTGGAAGCTTTAGAAATATCCTATATTGCTTTTCATTTCTCAAGAGAAACAATTCACCCCGAGTGAATGTTTTACTGGCTATGTCCAGAACAGCACATTTTCCCACCCTGTCCATGCACTCTGATGCCAGAAAATATTAACATCAAAGGTTTCATTGCCACAGCATTAAACTCAGTTTAAAAGCTGGTATGGAAATGGAAGGATTGGTTCAGGATTGAAGAAAATATTTTCTTTAACCAGACAAGGTATTGCTTTTCTGTTGTTTCAGACCAGGAAAATGCAACATTTAATTTATTGTTGCATTGATCTGGAAAAAATGAAAAGTTTAGTAATGCTCAGAGTCTAAATGCAAGAGATCCACTGAGCTGCATCTGTGTGCTGCTGAAAATACCAGTGGAAGGAAAGAAAACATGTTTACAGAACCAGTTTTCAGGTGATGAAACTCTGGTTCCTGTGTGGTTTTGGCAGAGCAATGGGCTCAGAGACATTACAGTACCCAAGAAACAAGAGGAAAGGAAACTCCATCCCATATGGTTGTGACACCAAAGGCACCAATTCCTTAGCACAAGATGTTTTATGGAGTGGACATCAGTGGGATAACGAGGAAGAGAAAAGTGATGTGGATGTAGCAGGGTGCAAGACGTTTTCTAGGTTCTGTGCACTGCTGCCACAGTCTGGCCATGCTGGAGACATTGGAGGATCTCTGCAGCAATGACTCATCAGCCTTTCCTTTGAATACTGTTGAATGGTGGATCCTGATCCACTGTGAAAGCCACAGCTCCTCCACCACTCAACTTCTGATGCTTGCAGAAGAGCCAGAGTAGACCTATTTGTGTCCTTTGGCACCACAACCAACAGTATGAGGGGAACAAAGGCTCAGGAACAAGTCAGCTGCACAAACGCCTTGGAGAGCAATGTAGGATTTTCTGCAGTGACCCTGCATTACTGTTTTGGGGCAGAAAGAAATAATTAGCACATATCTGAGCCATTCCTGCTTGATTATATATGCCTTGGTCTTTAAAATAGTTTGGCCACCACTGTGCCTTTGTAGAAGGTCTTCCATCACCATAATGAGCATTCAATGTTGGTAACAAAAGGTGCTTCACTCCAGACCTGCTCAGCTGCCATCAAAATCCCCAACAGCAAACCTGCCCCAATAAAACACGTGACTGTGCCATGCAGGCTCCTTAATGGTCTGCAGCTGGAAATGACATTTTCAATAGCACGCAAAACAGTTCAAATGTAATTAGAGGAGGAGAAGAGCTCTGGGGCAAATGGAGTCACTTTGCCTGCTTGATGCTGGCAGTTGTATAATTTAGTTTCATGCAGGGAAATAAAGCCTTCCCCAAGCAGCCTTATCCAAGAGAGCAGTTATTTGTTCCATTTATTCTCCTTTCTAAAAGAGTCCAGCCTGCCAATCAAGTGATGCCCTGCATTGTGTATACCTGCAAAGTCTTCACAGGACCATCTTGCCTTTTTCCCAGGTGATGCTTTCCTGACTTTGTCCAGACAGGCTGGATTCTATGCTCTTTGTCCTGTATTTCTGGAGTGGTTACTGCATTTGAGTCTGATTTTAGAACTAGCAGTTGTAACACAGACAATGACATTACTGCTTCATTTAACTAAAATTTCAGCTTGCAGTATCAGAAGTTTCCTTTGCACCTCTTGGGAACAGACACCACTTTCCCCAGCATGTATGAAACTATTCTAACACATGAAAAAATGTGGGGGAGTTGGAGAAAAGAGAGCGAATGAACTGCGTCTGTTGAGTTCGCCATTCACCAGGTACCTGATTTCTGACCTTGCCTTAGTGAATAAAAGTTATGAAGTGAGAGATGGTGAGATCCAGTTGTTGCTGGCAAAACCTCATCCATGCTTGGATGCACATGTGTCCATGAAAGTTAAACTTTCTCCACTATTTGCAGCCATATTTGTTGATTTCCTTCTCTACCTCTTGTTTGTCTGCAGCAGGTCCTCTTCAGTTTGATTTTGAAAGCAGCTGGTGCTTGATCAAGGATGGTAGTTATCATTAATGATGCTTAGGTTCCCACAGGAGTAGAACAAAAATCCTGCTTGAGACATCGGCTGCTCAGGGGCCAGTAAAGAACTGCTGCTGCCCAGCCATTTGCCACCATAAACTAGCACTGCTTAGCTCCCTAACTGAATGTTTGGTTTTGGTCTTTTCACAGGCACATCTGATCCATCAATACATGTCCAGTGCCTGGTGTCGGTTTTGGATTCTTAGACAATGGATTAGCCTACAGGGCACCAGGTATTCTGGTGGCAGATGAGAGTCACTTTTGTCAAAAGGGAAGGAGAATCTTTGCCTAGGAACTTGCAAGACTCACTGACAGGGTCTTAAACTAAGTGTGAAGGGGAGGGGGAAGAAATCAAGCCTGCCTCCATCAAGCAGTGAATTGATTCACAATGGTTAGAGGGAGGTGGTGCTAGTATAGATCCTGTGCCAAGATGTGTGCTGGGGATACTGCAACACAGTCAAAATCCAATGGATGTGAACTGGGCGCTTTTGAGGCAGTGGAGTTAAAGAGAAAAGTCAGGTGAAATACCTCGAGGGAATCAAAGGGCACTCCACTAAGGATATGATGCAGCCAACAGTCCATCTGAAGTGCCTCTACGGGAATACATGCAGCATGATTGCCCTCTATGTCAAGAAATGGAAAGAGTGTGAAAAGATGTCCCTGAAGAACTGCTGTGAGCCGATAGAAAGCTTATGGGTAAGAATTAAAGAAAAACTCAGCAAAGGGAACCTTGTGGTCATCATCTACTACAGGTCATCTGATCAAGAGGAGACCACTGATGAGGCCTTCTTGCTCCAGCTACAGCAGGTATCACATTCACAGGTCTACCAGGAGACTTCACCTACCCTGACATCTGCTGGGAAAGTAGCACAGCAAGCTGTACACAATCCAGAAGACCCCTGGAGTGCCTTGATGATGACTTCTTAAGCCAGGTAATAGACAGTCCTAGAGGAGGGGATTCAATACTTGATCTGATGGTCACTAATGCAGGCAAGATTATCAGAGATGTCAAGATCGGTGACAGCTTGAGCTGCAGTGGTGGAGTTTGAAGTCCTACGGGATGTGAGGTAGCCAAGGAGCATAGTCAAGACTCTGGATTTTAGGAAAGCAAACTTCTAGCTCTTCAAGAAGTTAGTCAACAGGAGCCCCTGGGAAATATTCCTGAGTGATAAGAGAGCAGAACAGGTCTTTAAGGACACTTTTCCATAGAGTGGAAGAGCTCTTCATTCCTAGCTGTAAGAAATTAGGCAAGGAATGAAGGACACCATCATGGCTGAATTGAGACTTGTTGGTCAGACTAAAAGGCAAGATGGAACTTCACAAGTAGTTTGAGCAGGGACACGTAATTGAGAGGAGTACAGAAACACTGTTTGATTGTGTAGAGATAAGGTCATGAAGGTCAAGGCATGATTTGAGCTGAACTTGGCGAAGGATGTAAAGAAAAATAAGGGCTTTTACAGGTCCATAAACCAGCGAAGCAAGCAAACATCGTCTAATGAGCAGAAATTGAGAGCTGCTGTCAATAGACAAGGAGTCTGGGTCAATAACCTCTTTAATGGTCTTCACTGGCAGACCAGTAGGTGAGGACCACAAGGGTAAAATCTCTCCCATTGGAAGAGAAGATCACATCTGGGACCACCCGAGGAACCTGAACATACATAAATCTATGGGACCTGATGAGATGCATCCCAGAGTGTGGAGGGAATTGACTGATGTAGTTGCCAAGACACACTCTGCAATATTTGAAATATCATGGCATCCAGGTGAAGTCCCTGGTGACTGGAAGAAGGGAAAGGTTTTTCCACTTTAAACAAAGGTAAAAAAGAGGACTGCAAGTTAGTGAAGCCTCACCTCTGTGTTGGGAAATCATGGAACATATCCTCCTAGAAGGTATGCTGAAGCACAAAGAGGACAGGGAAGTGATTTGAGACAGTCAGTATGGCTTCACCAAGGGCAATTCCCACCTGAACAATCAGTGGATAAGGAAAGAACAATAGATGTCATCTATCTGGACTTCTGTAGGGTCTTTGACACACAACATCAATCTCTCTAAACTGGACAGATGTGGATTTGATGGGTGGACTGTTTGGTGGATAAGAAATCAGATGGATGGTCACATCCTGGAGGCAGTGGTCAATGGCTTGATGTCCAGATGGAGATGGGTGACAAGTGCTGTTCCTCAGGGCACAAGTGCTGTTCAGTGTCTTCATCAATGATACAGACAGAAAGATTGAGTGGGCCCTCAGCAAGCCTGCAGATTGCACTGAGCTGACTGGTGCAGGTGATATGTCAGAGGGATGGGATGTCATCCAGAGGCACCTAGACAGGCTGTCAAAGTGGCTTCAGGTGAGCTTCATGAAGCTCAATACGGCAAAGCGTAAGGTCCTGCATCCAGGTTGGGGCAATCCTCTGTACCAATGTAGCCTGGGGGATGATGAGATTGGGAGCAGTCCTGCAGAAAAGGCCCTGGGGATACCAGTGGTTGAGAAGCTAGACATAAGCCAACAAAGTGCACTTGCAGCCCAGAACGCAAGTCACATCCTGGTCTGCATCAAAAGAAGCATGGGCAGCAGGTTGAGAGAGGTGATTCTGCTCCTTCTTTGCACTGATGAAATTCCACCTGTGTCCAGCTCTTGGGCCCTCAACAGAAGAAAGTCATGGATATGCTGGAGTGGGTTCAGAGGAGGGCCACAAAAGCGATCAGAGGGCTGGAACATCTCTTCTATGAGGACAATTGAGAGAGCTGGGACTGTTCAGCATGGAGAAGAGAAGGAGACCTTATAATTGCATCACAGAATGTGAAGGCTGGGGAAAGACAAGGAGGAAAGGCTTGTTGTGGCAGGACAACAGGCAATGGTTTAAACTGGAGCAGGGTAGATTTAAGCTAGACATCAGGAGGAAGCTCTTTACAATGAGTGTAGTGAAGTATTGGAATGGGTTGCCCAGAGAAGTGGTGGAGGCCTCATCCCTGGAGACATTTAAGGTGAAACTTGATGGGCCCCTGAGCAATCTGATCTAGTTAAACATGCACGTGCTCACTGCAGTGGGGGTAAGCTAAGGTGATTTTTGAGGGTGCATTCCAACCTAATGCATTCTGTGATTCTATGAAAATGGTGGGAGTTTTGATAGCGGTGTCAGATTGCCAGGAATGGAGTGTTAATTGTGAGGCATTAAAATCATAGCACCTAGCTTTGCATCAGTACGTCTCAAAGCACTTTAAGAAGGTGAATAATTTTTATCCCTAATTTACATAATTGAAAATGAAGTACAGGGATATGATTTACGCAAGGTCATTCAGCAAGACAGTGGCAGAATAAAAACAGATTTATTTTGTACATCTCTCCTTTAGGATCACGTTAGTTCACATCACCACATTTCTCATCAAAGAAGACAGGAAATGCAAAACCTCTCACAACCCTTGACAAAGCAAGAGATTAGCACCTGGGACAGTTACAGAAAATAGGTCTCCTGCTCTCCCTCCTCCATAGTCTATTCAACTTGTTCAGACCAGGATTTGGCTCACATCAAAACTGCTCATAAATTACTCTCATAGAAAATTCCACCCCCATTTTAGAGATAAAATATTGCAAAAAAACCCCAAACCAAACCAAAACAACATCTCAGGAAAAAGATATAGCAGCTTCTCAGATTATATTCTGGGGACAGAGTGGCTGGAGAACAGCCAGGAAGAAAGGGACCTGGGAGTACTAGTGGATAGTAGGCTGAAGATGAGGCAGCAGTGTGCCCAGGTGGCCAAGAGGGCCAATGGCATCCTGGCCTGGATCAGGAACAGTGTGGCCAGTAGGATGAAGGAGGTTATTCTTCCCCTGTACTCAACACTGCTCAGGCCACACCTTGAGTGCTGTGTCCAGTTCTGGGCTCCTCAATTCAAGAGAGATGTTGAGGTGCTGGAACGTGTCCAGAGAAGGTAAACAAAGCTGGTGAGGGGCCTGGAACACAAACCCTATGAAGAGAGGCTGAGGGAGCTGGGATTGTTTAGCCTGCAGAAGAGGAGGCTTGGGGGGGACCTCATTGCTGTGTACAACTACCTGAAGGGAGGTTGTAGCCAGGTGGGGGTTGGTCTCTTCTCCCAGGCAACCAGCAACAGAACAAGGGGACACAGTCCCTAGTTGTGCCAGGGGAAGTGTAAGATGGATGTTAGGAGGAAGTTCTTCCCAGAAAGGGTGATTGCCATTGGTATGGGCTGCCCTGGGAGGTGGTGGAGTCACCGTCCCTGGAGGTGTTCAAGAGAAGCCTGGCTGAGGCACTTAGTGCCATGGTCTAGTTGATTGGATAGGGCTGGGTGATAGGTTGGACTGGATGATCTTGGAGGTCTCTTCCAACCTGGTTGATTCTATGATTCATATGACTTAAACACATTTTGTATTTCATTGAGGCACACTTGGTGTAAAAAGCCTTTAGCAAAGGTGAAGGATAAATTGTCCCAAGAGGAGCAAAGAAAGCTTGCAGAGAAGACAATGTTTAACAGAACTAACAACTCCGCAGCTATATTTGGCCTTTTGGACTCTTTCCACTCTGAAGTGAAGGGTTCTGCAGTTACAAGAGATTGAGAGGACATGAATGACTGTGCAAGTTTAACACTGAAGTCTTCATCTTCTCTCCAAGTCTGCCACTTTGTTGGCTTGGTGGTTTGATTTTTTTCTACTTTCTGTCAATTCTGCATTGTAGGATTTTATCTGTATCTTCTGCTTGTGCTGTGATGTAACACATCTTTGACAGAGCAGTTGAGTGTAAGGAAATAGTTACTATTGTAGGGGAAGGAAGATAGGTGTCATGTAAGGAGGGTTCTGTGTGTTGGTACTGAGATCTTCCAAGGGTCCAGATTTGGGCAATATGAAGGACTAAGCAGCTCTGGCACTTGCCAGCATGCCATACAGGTTTGCAGCTTGCATGCATGTTTGTGCCTTGTCTAAGTCTTTGACTTTGATCCATCCAGAAAGATGAAGAATTTCACATTGTCTTCTTTTGTACTCAGTCATCAGCAAAACAGGGGTGATGGTGGACTCTTCTTTCTGTGAGCACTTTCACACATTTATTTCTCTTTCTCTTTTTATTTAAACCATATCTGCCCCATGGATCAACAGAGTTTATAAGGCAACAGTTAAGTGCTGAGAAGAGGACTTAGAAAAGCCTTTCTCCAGTCTGGTAGCTGTGCAAATCCTAACAAAGGGTTAAACAAACTCAGACCTTTAGGTTTCTTTTAGTAGTTTATGTCCTACAAGTGGCCAAATGCTTGGAATCATGACATAGAATCATAGAATCAGCCAGGTTGGAAAAGACCTCCAAGATCATCCAGTCCAACCTAGCACCCAGCCCTGTCCAATCAACTAGACCATGGCACTAAGTGCCCCATCCACATCCAGTCTTTTTTTGAACACCTCCAGGGATGGCAACTCTGCCCCCGCCCTGGGCAGCCCATTCCAATGGCAAATCACTCTCTCTGTGTGAAGAACTTCCTCCTAACATGTCCATTCATGTACCGTCACAGAAAGAAAAGGGAAAACTAATCTTTTTTTAGGTGGGTCCAGATTAAGAAATGGTTATATTCCTTCCTTTGTGTGCTAGTTTGAAGCTAGCTAGAATGTTTTGGTGAAAAGAACTAGATAATAGGCTGAGAAATTAAAACAATGGTGAGGTCTACTTTGCTCACAGCCTTGCTGAGATGTGTAAAGAAGAAAGGCAAAACAAAGATTAGGGCACTTCTCTCTGCACTTTGTGCTGGACTGTTCTCTTCTGCTTTGCCTGCTGGGGAGAGCTGAGGCTGCTGGCTGAGCTCCATCTTGCTTTCTAACCTCACCCTCCATTTGCTTTGGCTGATTTCACCTTTGCTTCTTAATCCTCTTGGCCAAACCTCCATTCTTCCTTGGGACTGGGGTAAGGTTGAGAGGGGTAGGGGAAAGGTGAGGGGGTGGTTGAGAGCCCCTCCTGGGGACTCAGGTTTCTGGGAGGGGAGTTGTGTTTCTGTATTACCTTTTTACCTTGTATATTTCTGTCTATAACTGTATATACTGTAAACATCTGCTTGTAAATTGTGCCAGCTGTAAATATAAGCTTCATTCAAATTTCCAGAGCTGGCTGAGTCTAGTCTGGGTGATTTCTAAAGTTGTGGGGGGCTGGGGGACACCCAAACCATCACACTTTGGAAGAACCACCAAAAGGAGTCACTGGGACATTTAGGCTATTTAAAACTCAACTGGACAATGTCACGCTCGTTGGCGTAGTTGAGAGAAAGGTCCTATTGAGGCAAAGAAGAAGCTGGGCTGCATAACCTTGATATTTACTTCTGTCTTTGCTGCTGTAATAACATAGTCTGCTTCATCCATGATTAGACTCCTCCTGGCTCCCCTTGGCTGATGGCAACTGAGATAATCAAGAATGTGAAATTAATGACTTTACAAAGACTTCTTATCATCTGAGCTCAACTCTGCTCAGGCAGATGAGGGGGCTAAATCCAGACTTCCCATATCTCCTTGTGAGGAGGAAAAAAAAAAAAAAAAATAAATTAAAAAGAAAGAAAAGTTTTTCCTAGCTAAATAATTCCATTACTGAGATACTGAGAAACTTTAAGTCATTCTTCCAGAATGGTGATTTAGTCCTTAAACCAGAGAAAAAATGGGAGCCTATATTTAGAAAGCCAGCATTTCTAAAGACCTGCAGATACTGATCTTGCATAAATGTAGAAGTAAATTAACTGAGATATGAGAAAATACACAGTGCCTATCTGAAATCAGGAGATGGGGAGTCTGGAAATGATTAAATTTGCTCAGGGAGTCCAAATATATTAGGCTGAACATCAGTATCTTAAAGTAAACAGGGGCAAGGCAATAGCAAAACTTAAACCTAAATTACATTCACAGCAATTCTTTGCTACCAGACTCTCACTGGTGAGCTCTAAACATCTGAGAAAAATAAAGTCAGGAACAAGTTCCTCAAAATTGCAGTTGCGAAGTCTCCAAATTGCCTCTTTTGCAATGTGCACTGATTTTCTCACTAATCAATTTTACTGAAGTCAAAGGAATTAGGTGGGAACTTAGCTCCTCCTTTCTATCTCATACAGATGCCATTCAGCAGTTTTTGTAGGGAAAATGGCATTTAAAACCATTATAGTGGGACCATAAAACTGACGTGCTTTTCCAGAGTAGGCAAACACACTTCTTGCAATTTAAAGACCTTCTGACAGTTTTTGCTGTTGCAATTACTGTCTCTTTAACTCTGAGCACCCACTGCAGTCACGTTACAGTGAAAGAATAAACAAATATGGGATGTGAGCTGGGAGTAAAGCCACTACAGCAAACTTCATTGATGGGGATGGATGCTGAAGTGCAATTCATGTCAAAGCAGCCACTTTGGCTGAGCCATTTAAGTATGTTTTACTCTGAAATCTAGAGACTGGGTGAAGTCAGAAATAAAAAGCTCTCTGATGGTTAGTAGTACTCCTAACTAGACCATAGCTGTTAAAGACACTTAAGGTGTGTCCAAACAGGCTGATGCCATTAAGGCTGATTGTTAAGAGAATTAGGAAAAGAATCATCCAGGTATTCAGCATGTGAGGAGCAATGGGTCAGGCTGGTGAGAGATCGAGTCTTTCACAGATCATTTGCAGGGAAATTGTTTAGCCCAAAACGTGAAAACAAACACACATACACACAAAACCCCCAAACCCTAAGGAAAGAATGATCCCCATCTGATGCCTCAAAGTAATGTAAATACAAGCCCATTTTTATTTAATACCCAAAGTCCCCCAAGCATCTGACAAGAACCATACACAACTCTCAACCCCTGACCTCACTGCTCCTTTATGAAATATTAGTGCCAGGGATTTCTAGCCAATGGCACAGCCATTACATAGAGAGGGCAGGCATATATGCAAAGGATAGCTATAGCCTGGGATCTCAGCAGCAATAAATATTCTATCCACCCAACAAACTGTCATGCTGCATTGTGTGAAGTGTTAGATAGGGTATGCCTTTCACATGACTAATGCAAGAACAATGAATACAGCATATGTTATGATTTAAACTACAGTTGTCCTTTCTTGGGGGAAAACCAAGTACATTTTTACTGAACAAAACCTGAGCATGTTGTCTGTAGAAGGCTCAGCCCTGCAGCTAATTAGGTCTGGTAAAAGCCCTATTAACTATTACTCATAGATGGAAACCACGGATATGAAGGAAACAAGGAAAGAGCATGTAAGGTGGTAATATGTATTTTTATTCATAGATGTATTTTTTCAGGCTCTGCGCACATGGTTTACCACTTAGCTAACTTGTGGTGGCTACATTGGTACATACTTTGCCCATAGCAAAATGTAAACTAACAGAGCCTGTTTGCTGCTTGGCCCAAGGCTGAACTCTGTTACTTGTCTGTGCCATCAATCAAGAGCATGCAGGAAGGGATTACCACAGTTCAGCTCCAGTACGGTGACTCCTCAACTTATATCGACAACACTGTCAGTGGCACAGAGAAGACCCATAATCATTTGTGTAAGAAGAAGGTAGCAAACCCACCTAAACTGATAGCATTTGCTTGTCACTGTGCTAGTTTGAGGCTAGCTAGAATGTTTTGGTGAGAAGAACTAGATTACAGGCCATGAAAGGGAAACAATGGTGATGTCTGCTTCCCTCATAGGCTTGCTGAGAGATATAAGAGCAAGAATCCAAACATAGATAAGGGAGTCGCTCTCTGTCAGGGCTTTGACCTGCCTTTTTCTCTCTCTAACCTAACCTGATTAATCCATCTGCTTCCTAACCCCCCTGGCCAACCCTCCATTCTTCCTTGGGGCACAAGGCAATGTCTAGGGTAAGGCAGAGAGGGGTGGGAGAAGGTGAAAGAGTGATTGGGAGCCCCTCCTGGGGACTCAGGTTTCTGGGAGGGCTGTTGTGTTTCTGTATTACCTTTTACCTTGTATATTTCTGTATATAAATGTATATACTGTAAATATCTGCTTGTATATTGTGCTAAGCTGTAAATATAAAAGCTTCATTCAATTTCCAGAGCTGGCTGAGTCTAGTCTGGGTGATTTCCAAAGTGTAGGGGGGCAGGTAATACCCAAACCATCACAGTCACACAGCAAGCAGTCAAGCCCATGGGTCTCTTTGACATGGAATGCTACAGGGACTGTCTTCTGGAGAGTCTGGACAAGCTCTTAAAGTAGAAAATTCACTGAAATTAGATCTAGTTTAGGAGGAGTCCTGGACTACATATAGGAAGATGAAGAGAACTTGGGAAGCATTACACAGACTCACTCAGTTCCTGCTATCCTTGAACACCCAGATGTTGTTGGGAAGATTCTCTGTGCTCTACAGATCATCGGTCTGATCCAGTTCTCTTCATCCCACATCCCTGAGAATCAGCTCTGATCTGGAGAGTGTATTTCATCCTGTTAGCATGACTAGTCACCAGGGAAGCACAATGCCTCTTGAGGAAAATGAGATGTTTTAAGATATTTTAGCTGGACATACACTTGAAAATGAGTCTGCAAGTCTTGTTCTAAGGTGGTCATCTGAACTGCACAGACACGTTCACTTAGCTAAAGCTTTAGTGAGCGTTTTGACAGCCTTCCCATTTATGCATCTAACATGCAGATTAAAAAAAAAAAAGTGTTTTGGCAACTAAAACGAGCTAAAAACAGCTCTTACTGCATATAGCAATGATGCTGAATGGGTGGGCAGAGGCCAATGGGATGAAATTTAACAAGGCCTAGTGCAGGGTTCTGCCCTTTGGCCACAACAACCCCAAGCAACACTACAGGCTGGGGGCAGAGTGGCTGGAGAGCAGCCAGGAAGAAAGTGACCTGGAGGTACTGCTAGATAGTAGCTGAAGATGAGCCAGCAGTGTGCCCAGGTGGCCAAGAGAGCCAATGGCATCCTGGCCTGTATCAGGAA
>WAAF01012287.1:6618-19899 GCA_013400475.1 Tricholaema leucomelas
CTTGCAGCTGCTTCCCAGCAGGTCCCCCCTCAGCTGTGCTGCTGCAGGAGGTTGTTCCTCCCCAGGGCCAGGACCTGCCCTTGCCCTGCTTGACCTCCCTCAGGTTGCTCTGCCCCAGCTCTGCAGCCTGCCCAGGGCTCACTGGGTGCCAGCACAGCCTGAGGGCTCTCAGCCACTGCTGCCACTTCTGTGCCAGCAGTAAAGTGCCTGAGGCTCCTCTCTGTGCCTTCATCCAGCTCTGTGATGGAGAGGTTGAACCAGACTGGACTCAGTCCTTACATTTGGGGACCACCAGGATGACTTTTATGGTTTGCCTCATCCATCTTCATCCTGCCTCAAAGCTCAGGAGCCTGCTCCATGCTATTCCAGCTCTTAGCATGAGGCCCAAACCTTGTAGGAACTTCTGCATGCTGATGTTTCCCAAACACTATTAAATATGAATATTCAAGGGAATTTGTTTTCTTGGCTCTACTTAGTGCACACTCAATGTTTAAATGAGGGGAGGAGAGGAGGGAGGGAGGGAAACACATCTGGTCCTTTCCAAAACTTCTTTGCTTGAAGCCTGGAGCTTCTTCCTCTCAACTTCTCACCCGAGCTGCTCAAGAGGAACCTGTGGACTGAACGATCTTGGAGGTCTCTTCCAACCTGGTTGATTCTATGATTCTAGGGATGGACTTTACAGAGGGGCCTCTGACACTTTGGCAACTCTCTGTTTCATTTCTCTGTCACCTTTGTTTACTCTCATTTGTGTGCTTAACTAATCTGCCTTGACACAACAAGGGCAGGACTGCGAGGAGCAAAAGGCAGAGCTTAAATATTTCATTGGAGGCTTAGGGATAGAATTAAAAACCCCAACCCCAAAAAGGCACAAGAGACTGAAGGCCTTGGGTCCCTCATCCCATTAGGAAGGGTTTTGGGGGGTGTGAGGGAGGGCATGGGCAGGCTGAGCTGAGGCTGTGCAGCCAGGCCTGCGCCGTGCGCCGCAGGCACGTGGCGGAGCAGCTCCTGGGCTTAATGGGAATTGATCCCGAGCTGGATTCATTTTTAACGAGCTCTAATGACGTTTCCTTGTCCTCCTCTCCCCACGCTTCATTATTCCATTAAGTGCCAGTTAATCTGGGTGATGTGTGTAGAAGGTAACAGCTTGAGATGGCTTTTGATGAGCCAAGCCCTCGGCAGCTCGCGAAGTGACAGGTCCCATCCCGGCGCGGTGGCCGCGGAGCTTGCCCGCACCGGAGTCGCATGAAAGATAGATGGGATCAGCTGGGAGTTGGCTGGGGTCTGGCAGATGTGCTCCTGTCTGGTGGTTTCCGAGTGGGATTAACAATTTAGAGCACAGCCTCTGCCTTTAGCATCCTCAGCCCTTATTAGCCACCTGCCCTCGCGCAGCAGCTGCTGGGAATTTGGCTTTTGGAACCACTGCCACCTGCAGGGAGAGGTTCCCCCGTGGGGGTTGGGTTGGGCCCTTTCCTTTGCACCTCACAGGACTTTGTAACCCATGTTGTGGGCTCCAGCAACTCCTCAACTTCTCCCAGGGCTTGCCCTAGATCAAAGGGAGTTGCTGTCCTTGGAGGTGTTGAAGCCAAGCCTGGCTGGGGCACTTAGTGCCATGGTCTGGTTGGTTGGGCAGGGCTGGGGGATAGGTTGGGCTGGAGGAGCTTGGAGCTCTCTTCCAACCTGCCTGGTTCTATGAAAGGGGCATGAGGATGGGGCTGGAGCGCTTTGGTGATGCTTGGTGACAGGACAAGGGTCAGAGGGTGCAAATTAAAACCCAGGAAGCTTCACTTGAGCTTGAGGAGAAACTTCACCTCAACATGAGGAGAAACTTCTTCACAGTGAGGGTGGCAGAGCCACAGACAAGGCTGCCCAGAGAGGTTGTGGAATCTCCTTCTCTGGAGACTTTCCAAACCCACCTGGATGCATTCCTGTGTGGACTACCCTAAGGAATCTTGCTCTGGCAGGGTGGCTGGACTGGATGATCTCTGGAGGTCCCCTCCAACCTCTAAAGTTCTGTGATTCTTTGGTGTGAGGGTGTTGGAAGCCTGGAGCAGACTGCTCAGGGAGGTTGTGGAGCCTCCTTCTCTGGAGAGCTTCCAAATCCCCCTGGCCATTGTGGTAGTTGGCAAGCTGCTGTGGGTGCCCTTCTTTAGAAATGGAGTTGGACTGGATGACCTTTACTCTGCTCTCCTCAGACCCCACCTGCAGTCCTGGGGGCAGTTCTGCAGCCCCCAACACAAGAAGGACATGGAAGTGTTGGAGCCAGTCCAAAGGAGGCCATCAAGATGCTGAGAGGGCTGCAGCAGCTCTGCTCTGAGCACAGGCTGAGAGAGTTGGGGCTGTGCAGCCTGGAGAAGGCTTTGAGGAGACCTTGGAGTAGCCTTGCAGGATCTGCAGGGGGCTCCAGGAGGGCTGAGGAGGAACTGATGAGGTCTGGGAATGAGAGGAGGAGGAGGAATGGGTTTGAAGTGGCAGAGAGGAGATTGAAACTGGATGTGAGGAAGAAGTTCTCTGCAGTGAGGATGGTGAGAGACTGGCACAGGTTGCCTAGGGAGACTGTGGCTGGTCCCTCCCTGAAGGTGTTCAGGACCTCATTGGATGAGGCCTTGAGCAACCTGTTCCAGTGGGAGGTGTCCCTGACTGTGGCAGGGGGTTTGGAACTGGATGATCCTTGAGGCCCTTTCCAACTGAAACCATTCTGTGATTCTGTCATCTCCAGAGGTCCATTCCAACCCCTACCATTCTATGACTGATCCTCAGAGCTTCCAGCAAGCAGCACTATCCAGACTGCTGGGTTAAATCTGGCCTCACATCAGCCCATTCACCAAGTTTAGTCTTTAAAGGAGCTTGTCTTGTTCTAATCCAAGTTGCTTTGCCCGTTGGGATCGTTCCTTTGTCTGCCAGCCTAAGCTGCATCTGTTGTCCAGTGGTGGCTTGCCCAGAGAGGCTTTTGATGCCACATCCTCTGCAACCATTCCAGGTCAGCTTGGGGATCACAGGATCCCAGGATGTTGGAAGGAACTCAGGGATGATTGAGTCCAACCCCCCCTGCCAGAGCAGGACCACACAATCTAGCTCAGGACACACAGGAACTCCCTCTCTGGAGGTATTAGAGACCTGCCTGGATGTGTTGCTGTGTGATCTGCTCTGGGTGCTCCTGCTCTGGCAGGGGTTGGACTGGATGAGCTTTGGAGGTCCCTTCCAGCCATTGACATTCTGCAACTCTGTGAACTACCTTAACTGGAAAGGACCTCCAAGATCACTGAGTCCAACCCTATTTTTCCTATGGAATCATAGGAAAATTGAATTACAGTCTCAGAGAATCACAGGATTGTGGGATCATAGGAGCATGGAGTCATGGAATTATAGAGTCAGAGGTTCATATGAGCACACAGTCACAGGATTGTGGGATCATAGGAGCATGGAGTCATGGAATTACAGAGTCATAGGTTCATATGAGCACAGAATGACAGAATTATGGGATCAAGAGAAGCCTGGATGAGGCACTTAGTGCCATGGTCTGGTTGATTGGACAGGGCTGGGTGCTAGGTTGGACTGGATGATCTTGGAGGTCTCTTCCAACCTGCTTGATTCTATTCTATTTTATTCATAGGATCACAGAATCATGGAATTATAGGGTCAGAGGTTCATAGGAGCACAGAATCACAGGATTATGGGATCAGAGGATCATGGAATCACAGAACCATAGGGCCATAAAGACACAGGATCATGGAACCATAGAATTATAGAATCAGAAGATCATAGGATCATGGAATCATAGAATTATAGACTGAGAGGATCAGAGAATTCTGGGATCATAGGGTCATGGAATTATAGAATCATGGGGTCATAAAATCATAGGATCATGGGATCATGGGGCCATAGAATTACAGAATCAGAGGATCATGGAACCATAGAATTATAGACTGAGAGGATCATGGAATCATAGAACCGTAGGGTCATAAAGACACAGGATCATGGGATCATGGGGCCATAGAATTACAGAATCAGGGGATGGTAGGATCATGGAATCACAGAATTATAGAATGAGAGGATCAGAGGATTATGGGATCAGAGGCTCATGGAATCATAGAACCACAGGGTCATAAAGCCATAGGATTATAGGATCATGGGTCCATAGAATTACAGTTCAGGGGATCATGGAATCACAGAATTGTAGAATAAGAGGATCAGAGGATGCTAGACCCATGGGATTATGGGATCAGAGAGCCATGGGATTATGGGATCAGAGAGCCATGGGATCACAGAGCCACCAGATCATACCGAAGAGAAGCAAAGGGTGAAAGGATCATTGGGTCGCAGGGTCACAAAGCCCAGGATTACAGAATGCACTGCTTGGGGAGGGCCACAGCATGGGAGGTGGAAGCATTTGGGAGGGGAACATCACTTCCCCCAAGCACAGCCCACCCAGGCAGGCACCACCTCTCCTCTGATTCCCCACTTTTCCCTCGGTAGCAGAGAGCAGAATCCCCTGCAGGGCCGAAGTGGCAGACCCCAGCTGCGCAGTCAGCGCTCTGCGGCGGCTGCTGGTGTGAAGCGTGAAGTGGCAGCTCTGTTCCAGGCAAGGAGACCTGCAGCTTGCCTCGTTCTGCAGCTCACCTACAAAAGCCAAGCAAGCTCTGCAAAACATTTCAGTTCCCTTGATCACTGTAATTACTGGAGGGGATCCAGCTCTGCTCTCCAGCTCCTGCCTGCCAGCAGCTTAGACAGGAGAGGGGTGGGCAAAAAGGGCTTCACAAAGGGAGGGGAACAGCTCTCATCTTGCTCACACAACACTTGAATTTGCAGCTTTCTCTTATTCACCACGACAAACAGCAAGCCCCTGCTGGTGCAGAGATGTGGCAGGTCAAGGGATGTTCTCCTCCACCTCTAATCTGCCCTTAAGGGGACACAGATGGAGTCCTGTGTCCAGTTCTGGACTCCCCAGTTCAAAAGGGACAGGGAAGTGTTGGAGAGAGTCCAGTGGAGGTTGGGAAGCTGCTGAGGGGCCTGGAGCTGCTCTGTGAGGAGCAAAGGCTGAGAGACCAAACTTGCAGTGGCTCTGGGCATCCTGCTGTGGTTGGAGGCAGGTGGCCCTGCTGGCTGTAGGGCAGGTTGGACAAGATGACCTTGGAGTGTTCCTCCCAGCCCATTGCAATTGGTGAATCTGTGTTTAGCCTGGAGAAGAGCAGCCCGAGAAGGGATCTGATCAAGGTGCAGCAAGAGCTACAGGGTGAGGGGCAAGAGGCTGGGGCCAGATTCTTGCCAGTGGTGCCCTGCAGTGGCAGGCCAAGGGGCAGAGAGTGGCAGGCAGGAGGCTGCCTGTGAAGAGGAGGAGAAAGTTGTTTGCTGTGAGGGTGCTGGAGGCCTGGAGCAGGCTGCCCAGAGAGGCTGTGCAGTGTCCTTGTGTGGAGAGCTTCCAACCCTGCCTGGGCACTGTGCTGCTGAACACAAAGATCACCCAGTTCCAACCCTGAAGGTCACAAAGATCACCCAGTCCCAACTCTGAAGATCACAAAGATCACCCAGTTCCAACCCTGAAGGTTGGGAAAGTTGCTGAGGTTGCCCCCATTAGCAGGGGGCTTGGGCTAGAACATCCCCAGAGCTCCCTTCTGACCTCTACCATGCCCAAATCCAGGGACGTTTGGCTGGGGTGAGCTGAGGCTGCAGATTTGTGCCACCAACTGTAGCCTTAACACGGAGCCAGGAACCTCCAGAGGGAAAAAAAAAAGACCCAATGCCCTTAACTGCTGCTTTCAAGTTTCAGGCAGTGGCTGAGGGTGGCACAGAGCCTAATGCAGTCCTCTGGACTGCAGTCAGCTGCTGGCTCTGCCGCAGCTCCGGGGGCGACTCACCTAAAGCGATCTGCTGGCAGGTTTTTAGCACCCCCAAGGCTGCTGTCGTTCTGCCTTTCCAATTAACTCCTGCATTTAAATGGGCTGCATTCTGCTGCCTTCCTATCAGAGGCACCGCGGGTGGCCTCCTGCTAGCTGTATTCTGCTGCCACTGGGAGCCTGCAGCTTTCTGGGCAGGTTTAGGCAAGGTCTGCGGGTGAGTGAAGTGGACCAGAGAGGTGGGAGATGTCCTCCTGGCCCTGGAACCGTTCCAGGATAGGTTGGATGGGGCTTTGAGCAAGCTGAGCTAGTTGAAGATGTCCCTGCTGGCTGCAGGAGGGTTGGACTAGATGACCTTGACAGGTCCTTTCCAAGCCAGACTCGGCTGTTCTACTGTGACTCTGTGATTGTCTGACTTCATCATCCTGTGCCCCTCTGCTGCTGTGATTCTGGGGGGTTAAGGTTTGATGATTCTTTGATTCTTCTACTCTGTCTTTTTGATTCTGTTTTCTGTGATCCCATGATTCTGTGATTCTGATCTTCTATGATCCCATGATTCTATGATTCCATGGTTCTATGACTCCATGATTCTATGGCTCCATTGATCTATGATTCTATGACTCTATTATTCCATGGTTCTATGATCCCATGATTCTATGATTCCATGGTTCTATGACTCCATGGTCATGATTCTATGATGATCTAGGATTCTATGATTCTATTATTCCATGATTCTATGATTCCATGATTATAAGATTCCATTGATCTAGGATTCTATGACTCTATTACTCCATGGTTCTATGATTCCATGATTCTATGACTCCATGATTCTATGATTCCATGATTCTATGATTCTATGGCTCTATTATTCCATGATTCTGTGATTCCATGATTATAAGGTTCCATTGATCTATGATTCCATTAATCCATGATTTTATGATTCCATGATTCCATTAGTCTATGATTCCATGATCCCATGAGTCCATTAATCTATGATTCCATTAATGTATGATTCCATGATTCCATTAATCTATGGTTCTCTGATTCTATTCCATTCTCCCAGGCACCTAAGGACAGAAGGGGACACAGCCACAAGCCGTGGCAGGGGAGATTCAGGCTGGATGTTAGGAGGAAGTTGTTGGCAGAGAGAGTGATTGGCACTGGAATGGGCTGCCCAGGGAGGTGGTGGAGTGGCCGTGGCTGGAGGTGTTGAAGCCAAGCCTGGCTGGGGCACTTAGTGCCATGGTCTGGTTGGTTGTGCAGGGCTGGGTGCTAGGTTGGGCTGCAGGAGCTTGGAGCTCTCTTCCAACCTGCCTGACTCTGTGATTCTTTGATTAATTCCATGTTTCCATGATTCTGTGCTTCCACTCTTCCCTGACTCTAATCCTCTGGTTCTGTGCTGCAGTATCCTCTGCACATCAGCCTCAGCTTGTGGATCCCTCACGAATGTATGGCCGAGCCTGGACTGGGGCACACAGTGCTGCCCAGCTCTCAGTTTTACCTTCTGCTTTGCAACCAAGGACCCAAACTGAAGATTCCTTCCCCATTTGCTAGCCCAAATCCCTTCAGCCTTTGTTAGGTCCAACCCCTTCCCCCTTTGCAAGATGCAACTCCTTCAGCATTTGCTAACCCAAACTCCTTCAGCCTTTGCTAGCTCCAACCCCTTCCCCCCCTGCTAGCCCCAACTCCTTCCCCTTTTGCTAGCCCCAACCCCTTCAGCCCTGGCTAGCCCCAACACCTTCCCCCTTTGCTAGCCCCAACCCCTTCCCCTTTTGCTAGCCCCAACCCCTTTACCCATTGTTAGCCCTAACACCTTCAGCCCTTGCTAGCCCCAACTCCTTCCCCCTTTGCTAGCCTCAAGCCCTTCATCCCTTGCTAGCCCCAACTCCTTCCCCCTTTGCTAGCCCCAAGCCCTTCAGCCCTTCCTAGCCCCAACTCCTTCCCCCTTTGCTAGCCCCAAGCCCTTCAGCCCTTGCTAGCCCCAACTCCTTCCTCCTTTGCTAGTCCCAACCCCTTCAGCCCTTGCTAGCCCAAACTCTTTCCCCCTTCGCTAGCCCAAACTCCTTCCTCCTTTGCTAGTCCCAACCCCTTCAGCCCTTGCTAGCCCCAACCCCTTCCCCCTTTGCCCCCAGCTCTTCAGCTGAAGGCAGCCCAGTGGCAGTGTGTGGATGAACCCTCAGGATGAGAGCAACACAAACGTTCCCCCAGGCTAAGCACAGAAGCATTTTCACCCTAACATGATCCCAACAATTAAAGCAACTGGACCTGCATTTATCACATTGATGGGATGCAACATGCTCCACTGCACCCAGGCCTTTTGTGTCTGCATTATTCATGGGGTCTAACACATCACAAAACTCAGCTGGCTTTGGAAATGGAGATAGGAAAAGAGAGGCTGTGGAAGATGAGGAGAAATGGCCCTGGAGCAAGCCTGGTGCAGCTGGCAGCTTGTGTGACAGCAGCAGGGGGTCTGTGCACCTGAGGGACAGGCCACAGCATCACACACCCACAGAAACATTCAGGTTGGCCAAGCCCCTCAGCATCACCAAGTCCAACCCAGATCCCTACTCTGCAAAGTTCATCCTTAAACCATAGCCCAAAGCACCACATCCAAATGACCTCCTGAGTTGATGACTCCACCTGGGCAGCTCATTCCAGTGCCTGACCACTCTTGCACTCCTAATGTCCAGCCTAAACCTGCCCTGGCACAGCTTGGGGCCATTCCCTCTTGCTCTGTCACTATTTACCTGTGAGCAGAGCCCAGCAGTAGCCTCCTCATGACCTCCTTTCAGGGAGCTGCAGCCAGCAATGAGCTCTGCCCTGAGCCTCCTCTGCTGCAGGCTGCACACCCCCAGCTCCCTCAGCCTCTCCTCACAGGGCTGTGCTCCAGGCCCCTCCCCAGCCTTGCTGCCCTTCTCTCAACACCTTCCAGCACCTCAACATCTCTCTGCAATGGAGGAGCCCAGAACTGGACACAGCACTCCAGGGGTGGCCTGAGCAGTGCTGAGCACAGGGGCAGAAGAACCTCCCTTGTCCTGCTGCCCACACTGCTCCTGAGCCAGCCCAGGATGCCATTGGCTCTGCTGCCCACCTGGGCACTGCTGCCTCCTCTTCAGCTCCTCTCTCCCAGCACCCCCAGCTCCCTCTCTGCCTGGCTGCTCTCAGCCACTCTGGCCCCAGCCTGCAGTGCTGCTTGGGGTTGTTGTGGCCAAAGTGCAGAACCCTGCACTTGGCCTTGTTCAGTCTCATCCCCTTGGCCTCTGCCCACCCATCCAGCCTGGCCAGGTCCCTCTGCAGGGCTCTGCTACCCTCCCACAGCTCCGCAGCTGCTCCTAGCTTGGTGCCATCTGCAAACTTCCTGCTGCTGGACTCAATCCCCTCCTCCAGATCATCAACAAAGATATTGAACAGGTCTGTGCCCAGAACTGATCCCTGGGGCACACCACCAGTGATATCCAAACCCTGCCTGGATGTGTTCCTGTGTGATCTGGTATTGGTGATCCTGCCCTGGCAGGGGGGGTTGGACTGGGTAAGCTCTTGAGGTCCTTTCTATCCCCTGACATTCTATGATAGAGAAATAAGGCTGAGGGGGAGACCTTCTGACTCCTACAACTCACTGAAAGGAGGTTGGAGCCAAGTGGAGCTTCCTTTCTCCCAAGGAACAGGCCATAGGACAGAAAATAGCCTCAGGTTGCACCAGGGAGAGTTTTGGTTGGCCATGAGGAACAATTTCTTCCCCAAAAGACTTACCAAGCCCTGGAAGAGTCTGCCCAGGGTAGTGATGTCCTCCTCATCCCTGGAGGGGTTTCAGAGCTGTATGGATAGTAGGCTGAAGATGAGCCAGCAGTGTGCCCAGGTGGCCAAGAGGGCCAATGGCATCCTGGCCTGTATCAGGAACAGTGTGGCCAGCAGGACAAGGGAGGTTAGTCGTCCCCTGTACTCAACACTGGTCAGGCCACACCTTGAGTGCTGTGTCCAGTTCTGGGCTCCTCAACTCAAGAGAGATGTTGAGGTGCTGGAAGGTGTCCAGAGAAGGGCAACAAAGCTGGGGAGGGGCCTGGAACACAAACCCTATGAGGAGAGGCTGAGGGAGCTGGGGGTGTGCAGCCTGCAGCAGAGGAGGCTCAGGGCAGGAAAAGTGCCATGGTTTAGTTGACTGGATAGGGCTGGGTGCTAGGTTGGACTGGATGATCTTGGAGGTCTCTTCCAACCTGATTGATTCTATTCTGTTCTATTCTAGATGTGGTGCTGAGGAGCATGGTTTGGTGGTGGCTTGGACTCAAGGATCTTGAAGGTCTCTTCCAGCCCAAACAATTCTCTGCTTCTGTGATCAGGATGAAGATTCCTCCTGAGCCACACACAAACCACTTGGGCCTCAGAGGTTATGGGACACTCAGAACTGAGAGGCTGTTTAATGGTGAGGCTGAAGGCACTTGTGACAGATCCCCCTGAGCCTTGGAACACCACACCTGGAGATGCATCCCAAAGGCAACCAACTGCTTCCCTGCTTGCATCTCTTCGAAACCCCAAGCGGAAGGGGGAAAGAGAAAGAAAATAACTAACACATGGAGAGGTGAGAAAGAAGCTGGGAGAGGACTCCCTGCTGGAAAAGAAAAGCTCAGGCACTGTCACATCAAGGCAGCAGGCAGGTGTGAGAGCTTCTCTGGCAGGAGAAGCAAGTGGTAAGTAGGTGCCAGGCAGGGCTCAGGGCGATGCACACAACCCAAGTGCTTCCTGCTGGCTGTTTGCAGAGGGCTGAAGTCTCTCCAGGCTGACCTAACACCTCTGTTCCACACCCCACCTCCTGCCTAAGGCCCAATTAGTGCAGCTCCAGCTCTTTTATTCCCAACTTGCATCCTTGTTTCTGGGCTGGTGACAAAGGTGCCCAAGGGCTGCACTCAGCAGCAAAGGTGGCGCTGGCTCAGCAGGGCTGCACAGTCAGTCCTGGGGTCAGTCTGGGGCCTCTGAGGACACTGAGGAGCTGGAACAGGGCCAGAGAAGGGCAACAAAGCTGGGGAAGGGTCTGGAGAAGAGGGCTGGGGAAGAGCAGCTGAGGGAGCTGGGGGTGTTGAGAGGCTGAGAGGAGGCTGAGAGGTCCTCTCCTCATTCCTGCTTTACAGATGAGGAAAGCAAAAGAAGCAGCCAGAGTGATCCTTTTCTTCCTCCAAACCAGGTGACACTTGGATGTTTTACTCCCCCCCCAAAGCCCAGCATCCCCTCCCCCCACCCCCACCGCTGCTGTCCTCATCCCAGGGAGCTGCTGCTACCTTTGGTGGGACCTGTGAAAGCTTTGCTTGTAGAGCCCAGCCCCTAGCAGGCAGGGGGTGCAGTGTTCTTACCATCAGCTGAAGGGTTCTTGTTCCTTCCTTTCTCTCCCCTCTCCTACAATAGAAGCAGAAAGCTGCTCCTGTTTGCTTGCAGCAAGTGGGCTGCAGGGAGAGGAGAAGGTGCACTTAGTGTGCCAGGTAGCTGTCCAAGAAAAATCAAAGGCAGCCAACAAATGGAAGCTCAAAGGGCTCAGCTGCCCTCCTTCTGCTCCACGGGGAGCAGGTTCAGCAAAGGGGAAGCAAATGATTTTGTTCCTCTCTTTTTCCCCCTTTTTAATGTGGCTCCAACCAAGCAGCTCAGCCACAGGAACCAATCATTGCCAGGTGCTGGCAGTAATGAACCTAACCCCCCCCGGGAGAAGAAAACATCTGGGCAGTGAGTGGCTGAGAGCAGCCCTGAGGAGAGGGACTTGGGGGTGCTGCTGGAGGAGAAGCTCAACAGGAGCCAGCAGTGTGCACTTGCAGCCCAGAGAGCAACCAGCAGAAGTGTGGCCAGCAGGGCCAGGGAGGGGATTCTCCTCCTCTGCTCTGCTGAGACCCCACCTGGAGTACTGCATCCAGCTCTGGAGCCCCTGGGACAAGAGGGCTGTGGAGATGCTGGAGAGTGTCCAGAGCAGGGCCAGGAGGATGCTGAGAGGGCTGCAGCAGCTCTGCTGTGAGCACAGACTGAAAGAGTTGGGGCTGTGCAGGCTGGAGCAGAGGAGGCTCCCAGGTGACCTTCTTGTGGCCTTCCAGGATCTGAAGGGGGCTACAAAAAAGCTGGGGAGGGACTTTTGAGGCTGTCAGGGAGTGCCAGGACTGGGGGGAATGGAGCAAAGCTGGAGGTGGGGAGAGTGAGGCTGGAGGTGAGGAGGAAGTTGTTGAGCAGGAGAGTGGTGAGAGGCTGGAATGGGTTGCCCAGGGAGGTGGTTGAGGCCCCATGGCTGGAGGTGTTTGAGGCCAGGCTGGCTGAGGCTGTGTGCAGCCTGCTCTAGGGTAGGGTGTCCCTGGGCATGGCAGGGGGTTGGAACTGGCTGCTCCTTGTGGTCCCTTCCAACCCTGACTGATTCTATGACATCTACAGGGGCAGCTTGCATCCTGTGCCCCTCTCTGCTCTAATTCCACCTCTAGTTCATTTTTTAGGGCTGATATTTCTGGGCACAGAATTGTTTGGGTTGGAAAAGACCTCTAAGATTCAAGCCCAACCTTCAACCTCAGACCACTATGGCCACTAAACCACAGCCCAAAGTGCCACTGGGTTCTTGAACGCCGCCAGGGATGGGGACTCCACCACCTCCCTGGGCAGCCTGTGCCAACTCTTGACCCATCTTGCAGAGAAGAAACTGTTCCTCATCTCCAACCTATCCCTGCCCTGGCACAATTTCAGGCCATTCCTCTCTTCTATCCCCTGACCCCAGGCAGCAGAGCCCAACCCCCACCTCACTGCAGCCTCCTCTCAGGGAGCTGCAGAGAGCAATGAGGTCTCCTCTCAGCCTCCTCTCTCCAGGCTGCACACCCCCAGCTCCCTCAGCTGCTCCCCAGGCCCTCCCCAGCTTTCTTATCCATCAAGGACCTCTCAGGGGGTTCCCCTTGGCTCCTGCTCCTGCTGCTGCACAGGATGTCCACCTCTCTGCTGGCTTCTCACCTCACCTAGGCACTGGTTTGGGCCATTTCAAACAAAGGCTGGAGTTGAATATTCTTTATGTGGGTCCCTTGGCTGTGCTGCTGCCATGAGGACACCACCAGCACCACAGAAGCCATCAGACAGACAGCCCCAGGGAGCAGAAAGCAGTGACACTGCCATGGAAACACAAATTGCCTTGGGCTGAAGAGATCTTTAAGGTCATCAAGCACTGCCAGGGCTCCACTAGCCCAGAGCCCTCAGCACCTCATCTCCACGGCCTTGAAACCCTCCAGGGATGGGGACTCCACCTCTGCCCTGGGTAGCCTGGGCCAGGCCTGGACAAATGCTTTGGGGAAGAAATTGTTCCTCATGGCCAACCTGAATCTCCCTTGGTGCAGCTTGAGGCCACTTCCTCCTGTCCTGTCTCTTGTTCCTTGAGAGCAGAGCCCAACCCCCACCTCACTGCAGCCTCCTTGAAGGGAGCTGTAGAGGACAATGAGGTCTCCTCTCAGCCTCCTCT
>WAAF01012288.1:0-16319 GCA_013400475.1 Tricholaema leucomelas
TGGAGGTCTCTTCCAACCTGATTCTATTCTAATTGCACTGTCAAGAGGAGGAAGAGGAGACATACAGTCTTCGAGATTTGGCAAACATACTTAGATCCCAGTACTCTGACGAGAGGAGCTGATGATGACATCAAGCTGTGTTGTGCAGCAGACAGACTGGAGGGCAGGGATCCATCCAGCGGGAGCTGGACAGGCTGGGGAGGTAGGCACGAGCCAATTTCATGAGGTTCAAGAAGATCAAGTGCAAGGTCCTGCATCTGAGTTGAGGCAATGCCAGGCACAAATCCATGCAGGGCAGTGACTAGCTGGAGAGCAACCATGAGGAGAGGGACTTGGGGGTGCTGCTGGAGAAGAAGCTCAACATGAGCCAGCAGTATGCACTCGCAGCCCAGAAAGCCAACCAGCACCTGGGCTGCAGTATGAGAAGTGTGGCCAGCAGGTCGAGAGAGGTGATTCTCCCCTTCTACTACACTCTGTTGAGACCCCACCTGGAGTACTGCATCCAGTTCTGCATCCCCTATGACAAGAGGGATGTGGAGATGCTGGAGTGTGTCCAGAAAAGGACCACAAGGATGCTCAGAGGGCTGGAGCAGCTCTCCTATGAGGACAGACTGAAAGAGTTGGGGCTATTCAGTCTGAAGAACAGGAGGCTCCGAGGTGACCTTCTTGTGGCCTTCCAGGATCTGAAATGGGCCTACAAAAAGCTGGGGAGGGACTTTTTAGGCTTTCAGGGAGTGAAAGGACGGGGGGAATGGAGCAAAGCTGGAGGTGGGGAGATTCAGAGTGGAGGTGAGGAGGAATTTGTTGAGCATGAGAATGGTGAGAGCCTGGAATGAGTTGCCCAGGGACGTAGTTGGGGCCCCATCCCTGGAGGTGTTTGTCTGTATGAGGCTGCGGCCAGGCTGATCTAGGGTAGGGTGTTCCTGGCCATGGCAGGAGGGTTGGAACAGGATGATCCTTATGGTCCCTTCCACCCCTGACTGATTCTATGATTCTACCTTGGCTGTTTGGTTGGGATTTTTAAACATGATCCTGAAATTCAGCTTAAAGAAGCAGGTTTTTCCCTGCCCCTGGCAAGACGGCCTTTTTCTTGTGCTTCAGATCAAGGGGCTATTGAAAACGGTAGAGAGTAGAGTGAGTAATAGGGCGAAAGTACCAAAAACTTAATTACTAAAAGGTCAGATGAGCTCCTCTTTATCCTCAAACTGTGGGTTCTTTCTGGTTTTTTGTGGTTTTTGTTTTTGTTTTTTTTTAGGGTTTTTTTTTTTTTTTTTTTTGTATTTTAAACCCTGAGACATTGAATGTAGCCATGAAAAATAAACCCCAGAGTGGCAGGAGACCTAACCAACTCACAGAACTGTTCTGAGGATAAATACATTACAGCCTGTAAAGCACTCAGCAGCTGTGATAAGGACAGCCATAGAATATAGCTAGATAGACTTCTTAATCCTTGAGTGACACATTTCATCCAAGTGTGACAGTCCTACACCTCAATCACGTTGGACACCACAGGGAAGAACATGTTGGCTCCTTAACCTTAATGGCACCTAGTCAAAGATTTTTTCCTGTCTTGAATATTTCTCCTGCAATATTTCCTTGTTTGTTTGTTTGTTTTTTTTTCCCTTTTCTTTTTAAACATACAGGTGATGGTAGGTTATTTACAATTTTCTGATGTGAGAAACAAGGACAGAGTGGCTGGAGAGCAGCCAGGCAGAAAGGGACCAGGTGGTGCTGGTAGATAGTAGCTGAAGATGAGCCAGCAGTGTGCCCAGCTGGCCAAGAGAGCATCCTGGCCTGGATCAGGAGCAGTGTGGCCAGTAGGACAAGGGAGGTTGTTCTTCTGAGGTTGTTCTTCTCCTGTACTCAACACTGGTCAGGCCACACCTTGAGTACTGTGTCTAGTTCTGGGTTCCTCAATTCGAGAGAGATGTTGAGATACTGGAAGGTGTCCAGTGAAGGGCAACAAAGCTGGTGAGAGGCCTGGATGAGGCACTTAGTGCCATGGTCTAGTTGATTGGATAGGGCCGGATGCTAGGTTGGACTGGATGATCTTGGACGTCTCTTCCAACCTGGCTGATTCTGTGATTCATACAGAAAACCAAGATAGGCTCTTTTTTCTCAGACTTCAATGCATCTAAAGAAGTAAGGCAAAAATATACTGAACTGAGACACACCTACTCCTCTGCTCAAGGTGGGACATAGCTGGGGCGTGTAAGACATCTTGGTTCATTACGAGCTCAAGCAACAAGAGAAGGATGAACAAATACATACATATGCCCTTGGAGATGAAGGGGAAAGGTAAGATGTGATGGGGCAGGAAGGAGGGTTTATTGGCCCCATCTTGATAACCTAAAGTTCTAATGGCATTTCCCCACTCTTAGTAAAAGGATGGTGTCAAAAGCAGACTGAAAGCTCTCTGCTGCATTTTGTAGAAGACGAATGCAGGTTCAATCTGCAGCTTTATTGTCTGTTGGCAAAATGACTGCCATTAAAGGATTTAAAACTGTAAATTCTTAGGCATAGCCGTACTCCTGAAAAATAAAGTGCTCTCTTGCTCAGGGGATCAGTTCAACTTCTTATAACATTTCTTTTTTATAATTACATACTAGTCCATTATCTGTTTGTTCGACCAGTAATAGGATGCAGCAGTTCTGGATACTGAGGTTCCAACTCTACCAGTCTGTGAGTCTGAATGTCTCTTGGAGCCATTCACCTCCACTTAGGTTGAGAATCATGGAAGCAACCAGGTTGAAAAAGACCTCCAAGATCACCCAGTCCAACCTAGCGCCCAGCCCTGTCTAATCAACTAGACCATGGCACTAAGTGCCTCAGCCAGGTTTTGCTTGAACACCTCCAGAGATGGCGACTCCACCACCTCCCTGAGCAGCCCATTCCAATGTCAATCACTCTCTCTGTGAAGAACTTCCTCCTAACATCCAGCCTATGCCTCCTCCAGCACAACTTGAGACTGTGTCTCTTGCTCCGCTGCTGGTTGCCTGGGAGAAGAGACCAACCCCACCTGGTTACAGCCTCCCTTCAGGTAGCTCTAGACAGCAATGAGCTCTGTCCTGAGCCTCCTCTTCTCCAGGCTGCACACCCCCAGCTCCCTCAGCCTCTCCTCACAGGGCTGTGCTCTAGTCCCCTCACCAGCTTCATTGCCCTTCTCTGGACACCTTCCAGTACCTAAACATCTCTCTTGAATTGAGGAGCCCAGAAGTGGACACAACACTCAAGGTGTGGTCTGACCAGTGCTGAATACAGGGGCAGAATAATCTCCCTTGTCCTACTGGCCACACTGTTCCTGATCCAGGCCAGGATGCCATTGGCTCTCTTGGCTACCTGGGCACACTGCTGGCTCAAAATTTGCAAAAAATTAACATTTAAACTAAGCTTTGAATGTGCATTTATTTTCTACTGGCCTTTTCCATATTTCTTCATTACGTTGGTTTTCTGACTTCTGTCTATGTTTGCGAATGTTCCTGTAAGAGTTTTTAAATGTGCTTGTGAAATAACTACAGATTATTCTCTGATTTTCATGAACCACCACTGAGCATCGGATTGTGTTCTTACTTGAATCTCTTTCCCTACATTTATCCCTTCAGGCCACTAAGAAGTCCATCCCTAAATAGTCAAGTTAATCTGGACCTCTGTCTTCCCACATAGCAGCTACATACTGTCCTACACTATCTGATAATTACGATCTACATTCCATCATCCTACATACCTGCTATCACAGTCATATCTATGAATAGAATGTTTTTACTTGCACATAATAGGGGGTTGGACTCGATGATCTCTTTGGGTCCCTTCCAACCCCTAATATCTTATGGTCCTTCGATAATTTGGCAGAGAGTTAAGAAAGCCCAATATTACCTACCCACCTCTCATTGTTAGCTGCTCCACTAATGTTCAGATCAGCTCCATGCTTCATCAGTAGGAGGTAATCACAGAATCACAGAAAGATAGCACCCCACCAGAGCATGTTGCACACTACAGTGTCCAGGTGGGCTTTGAAGGACTCCAGAGACGGAGCTGTTGTGTAGGGCCTGTAGGCCCCAAAATAGGCTTATTTTATGCCTTACTTTGCCTTGCCTTGCCTGGACATGTTTTCTTACCCAAACATGTTTTCCTCCCCAAACCAGGGGTAAACAAGCTCAAACCAGGGGCAAACAAGCCCAAACCAGGGGCAAACACATTAAAGGCACAAAAAGGTACAATCGGCCTAGGTGCCATCGTGTCTGGCCTGCCTGAGGCCCAGGTAGTAAACAAGTTATATAAGCAGGTTGTAAACATAGTGCATAAGCCCACACTGTCAGCGTGTGGCCCAACCTATGTTCTCTCCATATTTGGAGGTACAAGGCAAGTGATATAGCCTATTATGGTATTGTTTGGCTGACTGCCAAACCAATTGGTCACTGGTGGCCAATCAGGCAATTGATCTCAGGCCCACAGTTCATAAATGGGAGCTCACCCGTGCTCTCGCTTGCTTCTTTTGCTTCTTCTCTATGCTAGCTTCTGCATGCTTCTATGAGCTTCTGCTAGCTCTCACTTGCTCTGACTCACGCACTCTTGCTTCACAAGCGTGCTCACACTCACGCTCAGGCCCCATGCTTGGGCCCCCACACTCACAATCGCTAACATTCGGGCACACCTTGTTATTATTTATACTCACCAGCCTTTGCTTATGTTGTTATTATGGAGACAGAATCTCCCAGCCAGCTGTGGTGAGCTAATCAGGATTTGATCCTGCATTGCCTATATATTTGTGTAGCACAGACTCCTATGCAGCTGTGTATTCTCGCTGCCTTCATTACCTGGTAAAAGCCATTGCTGCCGAGATACCAGGAGCAGACACTTGTCTGCACATGCAATCAGCCTGCCAGCCAGCGTGAGAACTGTGCTCAGATTGCATGGCATCCCTTCTCCTGCACCGGAGGTCCTGCCAGCAGTGTCCGGACCAGTCCCTGGACAAAGCATCCAGAAGAAGCCAGGAGACAAGGCAGACAAAGCATCCTCGCCAGGAGAACAAGGTCAGAGACTGTATTCATTTCCCCAGACAGCTGGGAAGACTGCATCCTCTCCCCAGAAACTGGGAGGATTATTCATCTCCCCTAAAGCCCGGAAGAATTCCTTTCCCCTGAAGCTGGGAAGATTTCCAGCCTCAAACAGCCCACGGGCAAAGCTCCCCTGAGGCTCGGACACCGTTAGGTAAATAGGCTGTTGATATAGCCTTGCAGGGTGATTAATGATTATTGATGATTAATCAGAACTGTGAGAAATACTTTAATACCTCTGTAATATCTGTAATATCTATAATCTCCTGCCATAGAGCAGAAAGTGTTTCAGCCCACTCTGCTGGGCAAATAGTATATTGACCCCAAACAGCATTAAGCCGTGGGGAAAACTTCTCTCTCTGTATATAGTTGTATGCTAGATATTGTAATATAGTTATTAATAAGCCATATTGTGTTATTATTCCTATAAGGTCTACCCATAACCATGAGAAGATCCGTTTAATATTAAATATAGTGGTTGGGGATGATGAGAGTTCAGAATATTGGATTTAATAAATGTATTTTTTTATACATAATTATCTCACACCAATTAATTTCTCCCCTTCGCCACAAATTGGCGTAGGTGGCAGAATCCCCCTCCGTGAGTCTTCACCACTCTTCTGGGCAGACTATCCTTGACATAAAAAAGTCCCTCCTCACATTTAGATGCAGCTTCCAATATGCAAGTCTAGTTGACTGGATAGGGCTAGGTGATAGGTTGGACTGGATGATCTTGGAGGTCTCTTCCAACTTGGTTGCTTCCATGATTCTATCAAGGCTATGCTGGTCTGAAGCACAAGGCAGAGCAGAACACTGCTTGCAACTTAGCTACCTTTATATTACTTACCCAAATGCAAAGGCTCCTTTGGCCACAGAGATTCACCAATCAGAATGGAAGTTGCAAAACTGACCATATTAGGGGAAACCAGGGCTTGCTCACCCTTATTTGGGCAAGACACCAACAAGTACCTAAACTCTTGGGGATACCTGTTTATGACTTTGGGAGGAGACATAATGGCCCCTTGTTTTCCTCCCTCCCTTGCTTCCCCCATCAGCAGAAGGGTGGGGCAAGCCAAGGACATCTAATAGGCCTATTAGCCTGCCAGTTGTCAAGATCAATTGCATTCTTTTTATTTAAATTTTATATACTAGGCTCAATAGCATTCTTTTTTTTTTGCCTGGAACTGAAGGGCTAATGACAAGGCTGAACTTCATCCTTCCTTCCCCTGTTCTTTTTTCTTTTTCTTTTTTCTTATTCCTTCAGCCTACCTGCCTGTCCTTCCTTGCTCTTGCACTTTCCTTCTTTCCACATACACTCAAGCCAGATTCACACAACAGTCTGGGCTTGTTTTTTAACTTCTCCATAACCAGAATGAGAGAGACATGAGCATAGTGGGGAGAGCCCTCCAGTGCCCCTCCTCCACAACAGAGTGACTGTAGGTGTATGTGCAGCCTTGACCTGACACTGCTTGGAAATGGCCCAGTACCTGCAGGGATGGCCCTGGAGTGGCACAAAGCTGGCTCTTGCCTTGCAGTCTTGTTGAACCTCATGCCGCATCACTGTTCTGCTTTTCCTGCCCAGTCTCCTCTACTCATTTTACCTGTTTACCATCCCCAGATGCCTGGCTATCCCTATAGCTGCCTCTCTGCTCTGGCAGTGGAGTTGGAGTCAAGGATCCTCAGAGGTCACTTCCAATCCTTACCATCTTGTGTGATAACAGAAGTGAAGGTATCAGAATTCTGGAGCCCCCAACAGAGGAAGGACATTGAACTGCTGGAGAGTCCAGAGGAGGCCACAAAGATGTTCAGAGGGCTGCAGCAGCCCTGATATGAGGACAGGCTACAAGAGTTGGGGCTCTTCACCGCTGCCCAGCACAAGCATCCCCTTTTCATCCTCACTTGGGTCAGCTGGGCACTGTCTTGAGTCCACCACTTAGTCCCACATGAGGCTTCTCTGACTTGTTGTGACAGGTCAGTCAAACTGCTGCTGTGGCTCCAGGTAGGCATCATCCGTGACTGGGGAACATGTTGGCACAGGCGGGGCTCACAGCAGCTGCCTTTCTCACACCTGGTGCTCTCTGTTCTGCAGGGATGACCCTGACTCTGGCAGCAGTGTTCAGCTGAGCAGTGCCTGCCTCTTGTCCCCAGTGGCAAGAAGGGAGACCTTGGCTGCTTGGATGGTGAGTTTGGAAGAAGACAGGGACAGGATGACCATTCTCTCCTCTTGTGGGAGAGCCTTTGTGCTGCACTGGAGCTGCTGCTGCTGCTCTTCTTGCTGGGCATGCCTGTTCCTCTTGCTGTTCAGTGGGAGAGGGCTGAGCCTCTCAGCCCCTTTGTTTGCAAACAATGACTCCTGTGTGCTTCTGTGGTGACTAGGAACAGTGCTCAGAAGGTCCAGGAGCACTTGCCTGGTGCTTCCCCTCCACATCTATTTTCCCTCTTTGACTCAGGAGCAGGTGGGAGCCACAGGAGGAGGATGAGGCCTCTGCTACCACAGCAGAAGTTCCCAGAGACTCCTCCAGAGACGGCGAGTCCACCATCTCCCTGGGCAGCCCATTCCAATGCCAATCACTCTCTCTGACAACAACTTCCTTGTAACATCCAGCCTAGACCTCCCCTGGCACAACTTGAGACTGTGTCCCCTTCTTCTGTTGCTGGATGCCTGGCAGAAGAGGCCAATCCCACCTGGCTACAGCCTCCCTTCAGGTAGTTGTAGATAGCAATGAGGTCTGCCCTGAGCCTCCTCTTCTCCAGGCTGCACACCCCCAGCTCCCTCAGCTTCTCCTCACAGGGCTGCTCTCCAGGACTCTCACCAGCTTTGTTGCCTTGCCCTTCTCTGGATACCATCCAGTATTTCAACATCTCTCTTGAATTGAGGAGCCCAGAACTGGACACAGCACTCAAGGTGTGGTCTGACCAGTGCTGAGCACAGGGGCAGAATAACCTCTCTTGTCCTACTGGCCACACTGTTCCCGAGCCAGGCCAGGATGCCATTGGCTCTCTTGGCTACCTGGGCACACTGCTGGCTCACGTTCAGCTACTATCTACCAGTACCACCTCTTGTCCCTAAGGAACCTTCACCTGCCCCACAGACAGTCTTCAGCCAAGCAGCTGGATTCTTCTGTTCCCTGCAGCACCTGCTGGTTCTCCTACAGCAGCATGAACTATCCATGGAGACGATCTTCTGGGTAGCAGTTCGCAAGCATGCATCATGGGACCTCTGGGAGGCCCTGGACAGGAAAGAGAAGGTCCAGCTGGAAAGCCAGCCTGTGCACCTGCTGGCTGCCATCTTGAAGTGAACCTTACTGACATGGAGCCTAGCAGCTCAAGGCTGTGTTTGTCCTGAGAGCAGGAGCTGAAAGCCAGTATGGCCAGGGAGCCCTCCTGCACAGGAGTTTGAATGACATCAGCCTGGGGATACTTGTGTTGGCAATATCCACTTTATTAACCTCTTGTTCTTCTTTCCTCAGGGTGTCCAGCAAATTGCCCAAAGGCAACCTCCTGGTCCTGAAGCACTTATTATCTTTGCTGCATAACATCAGCAGGATGACTGCTGGCAACCTGTCCATTTATGTGGGGCCAAATCTCTTGAGACCAGCCCAGGATTGGATGCTGCCTCTGGATGTCTTAGTGGAGGTGACTGTTGTACTTTCTTCCAAAAGCTTTCAGAGTTGTTATCATCAGAGGTTGCTAATTGTAGTAGCTGGCTGTTTGCTATCAGGTAGAGGCTGAACAGAAGCTGTGTCTCAGAGAACCAATATGTTTCACTGTTCCTTTGCAGCACTGTACAAACACAGTCTTGTAGGAAGATGAGACGCTTTCCCCGCAAAGCTTAGAATCAATTAAAAATGAACAAGTTACTGCTCTGACAAGTATTAGTAGAGGTGACTAAAGAGATCTTGTGTACATCCTCCCAAAAGTGGCCATTACAATTTCAGACTCTCTACCCCTTTCTTATTTGAAGCCACATATCACCTATGAGCTGCTGACCAAGTGGCTTGTGATACAGCAAGCAGGCAGAAGTGCTGCTGCTGTACTCAGGTTCACTGTCATTGGCAAGAGTTATGGCAGTGATGTCCAGTGGCACTCTGCAAACAAGAATGGGGCTACACGTGGCTGGCAGCCAGTTACCAGCAGCGTTCCTTGGGGCTCAATTCTAGGGCCAGCTCTGCTCAGTATTTCTATCCATGATCTGGATGCAAGAGCTGAAGACACTGTCAGAAAGTTTGCTGACAATACTAAACTGGGAGATGCTGTCAATGCTCTTGAGGCCTCATGCCTAGCAGTGTTTAGAGGCATTTGGACAATGCCCTAATAGTGTGCTTTAACTTTCTGTCAGGCCTGAAATAGTCAGACAAGTTAGACTAGATAACTGTTGTAGGTTACTTCCATCTGGATTTTCTGTTGCATTCTTTGTTGATCTTGCAGCTGCAAAAGCCATGGTCATACCTGAAGCACACATATCTACATACAGTCATCACAGATAATTGTGAAAGGAGACTTTGTGTTTCTGCAAATCCACCTGACATGAATAGATCAATCCCAATATTAGGACAATGCAGATGCCTTCAATTTTGCTTTTGGCACAGTGCAATGGTTTAGTCTGTGACAGAGATGGTCTTTAGAGTAAAACATACATTATGGACTAGGAAACACAAATGCCAAAAAATATCATGAGTGTGACATACATAAGCCAGTTTTAAATCAATAAGCATCTGGTTTTATGTTGCTGTATTAATGTATGAGTAACCACAGTAAAACCCAAAGGAATACAGGGAAAAGACAGGGATTTTTGTCTTGCTCAAACTTAATGAATATAACAAAAATTTCTGCTTTAAACATCTCCTTACTGGTCAATGATGCAACCTTTTAAGGTGTAACCAAAGAAGAGCAAAGGTGGGTAAAGTGTGGAATAGCTTTTGCATTGTTCACATCTAAAACTATTCACATGTCTGCAAGGAGGGAGTACACAAAGACTCTCATTTGGCCCTTCAGTACTGAGCAAGCACCCATAGTATATTATGCCACAGGAGTCCTTCACTCTGGAAAAGAACAGGAAATCAGAAAGGATCAGAGGCAGGGCTCGCTGAGGTCTTGGAGAACATCAGGATCAATAAGGCTTTAGTACAAACCTCAAGTACCTTGCAGAAATATCAAAGCCCAAAGGAGCATTGCTTTATTTTATGTTCATGCACAGCCTTTTGCCAGTATGATTCTTGGCCACAGGTGCACACTGCTGTCCCATGCAGAACTTGCTGCCCACTAGCACTCCAAGGTCTTTCTCCACAGAGCTCCTTTCCACCAGGAAAGCCCTCAACTTGTACTGGTGCCTGCTGTTATTCCTCCCCAGATGGAGGACCCTGCCCTTGTTCTTATTGAGCTTCATAAGATTTGCTTTGACCCAGCTCTCCAGCCTGTCCAGATGGCATTGGATGGCAGCGCAGCCTGACAGGCTGTGAGGTTTGTATCATCAGCAAGCTTGCTGAGGCTACACACAATGCCCTCATCCAGGTCATTGATAAAATTGGACCCAGTGCTGATCCCTGGGGAACACCACTGGCTACAGGCCTTCACTTGATCCTGTGCCATCTATGACAACTCTCTGAACTCTGTTGTGGAGCCAGTTTTTAATCCACCTCACAGACCAGCTGCCTACGCCGCATCTTCTGAGCTTATCTGCGAAGATGTTGTGGGAGACAGTACCAAAAATCTTGCTGAAGTCAAGGTAGATGACATCCACAGCCTTTCCTTTGTCTACCCATTTAGTCATGGTACCATAGAAGGCTATCAGGTTAGTCAAGCAAGATCTTCACTTGGAAAATCTGTGGAGAGATTTTTGCTAACAGGACATGAAATGATAAATATGAGCACCGGTGCTGGGAAGCATCCTTGAGTCCATATTGGATTCAGAATATCAGGCGCTGGGTGGCCCCCCCCACACGCAGCTGCAGGAGGCTGAGCCCGCCAGATGCAGGGGTGGGCATCACAGCTTGTTTTGATACAGAATGACCTATCTGTACCATGCATGTAACCCTGGCCCAACCTGTACTTTCCACATGTACCAAACTTAAACTAAATTAGTTGTGCACACCTCTTCCAAGTAAGCATATAACTCACTGTAACACAGAAATAAGGCAGAGAACGACCATCTAATCATATTGATGACCCAAGAGTCGTTTATCCCAAGTGCAACCCCGGCAAATGGCACCTCAACAGGCATTCGGACAAAGACTGAGGCAGACTGGCAGCGGGTAGGACCGGAAAGGTCTGGGGTTGGTAAGCACCGACTATTCTGCGGACACTTCATATCGAAGGTAATGTCACTGGCGACACTGAAGGGCGCTGCAAAAGGGGGCAGTAGCTGGAAACTTGGAAGCCGCGGCCAAGTACTCCATGTGGACAGGTAAGGCCGTGTGGAAGCGGACGCAGCACTGTATTTTGGCGAGCATATTCTCTGTGAGAAGGCTTATGCCAGGACCAAGCTCCATGAGCTGATCAAATAGGAAGTTAGAGGGACTTTGTGTAACAGATCCATATAATGTCTAGCCCAGAGCGCTGGAGAGAAGTGGGAGATGTGAGGTGGGACTCAGTTGTTGCTGACGGTAAAGACTTTAAAATCACTCAAAGGCTCGAATCCGCCTGGCAAGACGTAATTAAATGCCTTAGCGGACATGAAAAGCTGGCCGACAGGTCGCAATGGCTGCCACGCGTGTCCAGGAACCGCTCCGACCGGGATTAGTAATGGCGACAGCCGATAAGCACTCAGCCGGCAAAAGCGGCAAAAGTTTTCACCAGTGTGAAAAGTTTTCAGAACTGCCGTAAAGCAGCTCGGCACTGCAGCCGTGCCTGCTGCGACAAATTTAGCGAGTGCTGCGATGAATTTACTGAGTCCTGCCATGAATTTACTGAGTGAGTGCTGCTAATGACCCGTCAATAGCCGGCGACGACAACCCGCCCACAGACCCTGCCGCGGCACCTCTTACCCGTGATCCGCAGGGTTCAGTTTGCCATCTAAATATGCAGCTACGCCCTGTGCCCGCAGTGACAGTGCAATACACGACAGAGATTTTTCGCTTATAAAAGGAAAAAAAGGAAAAGGAAAAGGAAAAGGAAAAGGAAAAGGAAAAGGAAAAGGAAAAGGAAAAAGAAAAGGAAAAGGAAAAGGAAAAAACTGATGAAGAGACAGAGGGACGAAAAGCAGAGAAAAAGAGACAGCAGAGCAACCACACCAGAGAAACCGGACCCCCCCGACTTCTCCAGTGAGGAGAGGCTCGGCAAGCAGTCCCGAATCCGCTCTTCACCATCCCCCACACCTGGTAGCGCAACTCCCCATCAGACAACGCACCCCGCAGAGGAGATGCACAGCTGGCAGAGCTTCCTGACAAGTCTCCAGAAGTTAGGGGGGCTGAGTCCAGCCCAGCCCGGGACGACAGTCTGTCAGACTTTTGCCTTGCTTTTCTCGGTGTCTGTGCTGCTTATGGGGTGGGAGTGGCGGGAATGGGGAAAATCGGGAAAATCTATGAGTCTGCGCTGCCTGAGCCTGAGTTGCTTCAGAGTGTTAGGCTGTTTGCTTTTAAGGTTTTTCAAGCACAGGTGTCCATATTACCATGTCAATGGCACACAAAGCCTTGTTAAATTGCTTAGCTCTTGCTCTTTTTTTTCCCTGCCTTCCCTCTGAGTGTGTGAGAGATGTTTTTCAAGTAAAACATCAGGAGGTTGTATTTGGTGAAGCTGTAGTTTAATGCTGAGGTACGGGACAAAGGAAACAGAACAGGGACCAGAAAATAGTTATGTGGTAAGACAAGCCGACAAAAGGATGGGGGCTGAGCGAGGAGGGACAAGACAAGTGGCGAAATCTGCCTGTTGGGAATGCGACTCCCCCCCCAGCAACTCCTCCGGCGTCACCACTCCCCTCCGCCTGCGGAGCTCAGCGGGGCCCATTGCCCCTGCCTCCTCCCTCATCTTCTTGCAGGTTTTGCTGAAAGCACAGCTTGGCTCTTAAGGAGACAGTCCCGCATTTTTTACTACAGTGAATTGTGGAGTTTAGGAGTTTACTGGATAAGCTGTTAATTGTGGTGGGATGAGTTTGGGGATAATTTTGGCAGCATGGTGACACTTAGCTGATTGAAGTGGAGTGTGTTACTTGGTAGCCATTATCGTGGAATATTATGGCAAGAAATTGTTTTGTACCTGTATAGGTTAATGCTTAATTCTTCTGTGCTGATTCTAGGAATACCATGGTATTACCTTCTTGAATTTTCTTTGCTTTTTCTCTAATTTCCTTCAATTGCTAGATTTTTAAGTTGCTAAAGTAATAAAGCTAAGGCTACGGGTTTGTAATACAACAATTGTGGGATTTTAGGATATATGGATGTCATGGGATGGTTTTTCTTGTTTTTTTTTCTGTATACCTGGGTAGCACTGGGATGACATAACTAAAACAAAAAAAAAAAAAAAAGGAAAAAAAGGGGTAGAGAGGAAAGGAGGAGAGAAGAAGAAGAAAATTTTTTGAAATTTCTGTAGTTACATCCAGGTAACTACATACGGACCAGGCCAATGGATTTGTTAGCCTAGGAAATGAATATGTTTGCATCTGTCTTTGTATTTGTTTGCACACTTGTTCATTTATGTTCACAGGCCTTTTAATGGAGACCATCATGTTATGACCAGCCTGTTTTCTTAAAGTGAGCAGAAAATCTTGCTCAGATGGCAGAATTGTGGCAAAATCTTGAAAGGAGTACTGAAATAATGGTTGTGTGTGTACAGGTCATAAGGCTTTGATCATGGTTAATGAATTTGGATATTTTCACAAGTTCAGCTATTCTGGTTTAATTAATGGACAACAGCAAAATACAGATCAGTTCCATCTGTTGTAAGGGCCAAACCCACTTATTGGCAAAGATGGCGATGTGCTTGTTATCTTTTTGCAAAGGGCCCTGCAAAAAGATGAGAAACACTGCCTTATTTTTTTAAACAAGTAGAACTGTGGGAATAAGGCCTAATAGAATAGCCTGAAAGCAACATCTAGGGCATATCTTTGTATCATATTTGGAAATTAGTGGTTCTTAAGCACAATGGACAGATGCAGCTCATAGCTAAGGAGTGTAGTGAAAACATCAAGATTTCTGAGAATTATAGAGTGAATCCAGAACATTGGGAGTCTTAGAAAGAATATTGGACAACTGATACACCTACGATTCTACAACATTGATTGCCACACAGAGCCAATAAAGACGTGGCACACATGCACTCTCCTGTGACTGTGATGTTCCTCTGGACTTTTGGTCTTTTGAACAAACGACTTACTGTCGCTTGCAGAAAAAGCTTTTAGGATTGTTAGCTAAGCTTGGGTTGTTAGCTTGCCAAACTAATGCTACTAGCAAAAGCTCTGATGGATTCATTCTCTTTGTGATTTTAGTATTAATTATTTGTAGCTGTATTATTTACCCCTGTGTTGAACAGCCTGTGTAAAAGTTGAAGATCAACCCCAGGTTGCTCAAAAGAAAAAGAGGGAATTGTGGAGAGATTTTTGCTAACAGGACAGGACATGAAATGATAAATATGAGCACCCATGCTGGGAAGTGTCCTTGAAGGTGGGAATCTAGGTGGTAAATAATAGCACCCCACATGCAGCTGCAGGAGGTGGAGTGCCAGCTGCAAGGGGGCAGGGTCAGACAGCCATAGGGGGCTGACCCTGCAGGATTGTGACCTATCTGTACCATGCATGTAACCCTGGACCAGTGTGTACTTTCCACATGTACCAATCCTAAACTAAGTTGGCTGTGCATGCCTCTTCCAAGTAAGTGTATAACTCACTGTAACACGGAAATAAATCGGAGAACGACCATCTAATCATATTGATGACCCAAGTGTCATTTATCCCAGGTGCAACACCGGCATAAATCCATGTTGGCTACTCCTGATAACCTTCTTTTCTTCTATGTGGTAAGACATGGCCTCCAGAATGAGCTGCCTCATCACCTTTCCAGGGATGGAGGTGAGGCTGACTGGTCTGTGGTTGCCTGAGTCTTCCTTCTTGCCATTTTTGAAGACTGGAGTGCCATTGGCTTTCTTCCAGTCAGCAGGCACCTCTGCTGTTCTCCATGACTTCTCAAAAATTATGGAGAGAATGTTGAGGGCAGCCCTGGCTGTAATGACATTGATGAGGGCACAGAGTGTCTGCTCAGCAAGTTTGTTGATGACACCAAACTGGGAGGCCTGGCCGACACAGCTGCAGGCTGTGCTGCAATCCAGTGAGACCTGGACAGACTGAGAGATGGGCACAGAGGAACCAAATGAGGATCAACAAGGACAAGTGCGGAGTCCTGCACCTGAGGAGGAATAATAAACTGTACCAGTACAGGTTGGGAGGTGATCTACTGCAGAGTAGCCCTCTGGAGAGGCACCTGGGGGTCCTGGTGGAGAACATCCATGGGACAGCAATGTGACCTTGTGGCCACGAAGGCCAATGGGATCCTAGCGTGTATTAGGGAGAGTAAAAACCTCATCTTGAATACTGAGGTAAAACCTCATCTTCAGTTTTGGGCTCCCCAGTTTAAGAAGGACAGGGATCTGCTGGAGAGTGTCCAGCAGAGGGCTACGGGGATGATTAGGGGCCTGGAGGGCATGGCTTTTGAGGAGAGGCTGAGGGACCTGGGTCTGCTTAGTCTGGAGGAGAGAAGATTGAGAGGGGATTCAACAAATGTTTATAAATATCAGGGCTGGGATTTGAGGTTGAGGGGGGACAGGCTCTGCTCACTTGCTCCCTGGGATAGGACAAGGAGCAATGTGTGTAAGCTGCAGCACAGGAGGTCAACCTCAACACAAGGGGGAACTTCTTTACTGTAAGGATCCCAGAACTCTGGAACAGGCTCCCCAGAGAGGTTGTGGGGTCTCCTCCTCTGGAGACTTTCAAGGCCTGTCTGGATGTGCTCCTCTGTGCTCTGTGTTAGATAGTATTATCTTGCTCTGGCAGGGGGGTGAGACTCGCTGATCTCTTTGAGTTCCTTCCAACTCCTAATATCCTGTGAGCCTGTGAATCTGTATAATAATCATGAGATGGTGAAGTTCAGGAGCTCGTGTGGTAGGATCAGAATACCAAGCAGGATCACAACTTTGGACTTAATTGTTAGGGGAAATCTCATGAACAGGATGCTAGAAGATAAAGGGCCCTCAGATAGTTGATTAACGATCAAGGATCACTTCTTCCAAGCTCAAGATCAGAACATCCCAAAGGCTAGGTGTGATGGTTTGGGTGTTCCCTGC